>VUQG01001694.1:0-20423 GCA_015106755.1 Etia nguti | reverse complement strand
TAACGATAAGGTGGCTGTGGGACAAATATCAAGCTGTAGATGGCTAGAAATCTCTGTCACAGCAGTAGCACTTGTGCTAGGACATAGCAATCAGTTATAATACACGGGTATTTCTGTTGCTTTTCGGAAGCAGGCGTTTGCTGTGCAGTGAGCAGAAAAGAGAGAAGTCGGGGTTTAAAAGTGTTGTTTTGGTTTTTTTGTTTAAAAAAAAAAAAAAATCTATTCGCGCTCCTAATATTATGTAGTTTAATAGTCCAGTCTGGAGCTGTGTTCAGTTGCCTCCTAGACAGTTTTAAACATAAAAAAAGAAGTAGAAATCCCAAGAATCATGTTATGGAAGCAGAGGAAGCTTTATTCTTGAAACCTTGACATCATTTACACCCAGAGTGCTGTTAAACAGAAGGCAGCAGATATAGAAGAGGAGTGCCCGACAAACAACATTCTCCCTAAATTAAAGTGTCATCACAGCTTCACTGTGTTTGCTTCTGGTGAGGTTTTATTGGAGATTCTGAAGGTGTTTGGAGTTAAAAACCATTTATGATTTTTAATGAGTTGCATTGTGCAATTATTGTTTACTCCATTTCTCATATTTTCATACAAATTGTTCCCAATTGTTATTTTTTCAGTCAATCATTGTTTTCATTATTGGTGTTACTGTTGGCTCTATGCTAAGAAGTGAGTTAAAAACACCCAGAGTGTCTTCCCCTTATCTGGCTTCACTTGTCTGACATTGGCAATCAGGATAAACGGTCATATGAAGTTGGTTATCAGTTGGCTAAGTTAACCCAGTGTTGTGTGTTCACATCAAAGTGGTGTTGGCAGCATCTGACAATCTAAAAGCAGGTGTTTCACAAATCATGTGACTTTTCTTGACACCTACAACAGGAATGTTATCAAATTGTGATTAAAAATCTATAAAGAACATAGAAAATATAACAGTAAAATGCAAGACTGTTGTAAAAAAGGCAAGAAATCATAAAATACAGATTTTAGTTCCAGTTAATAATTTTATCACTAAGTGCGCTCTCAGCGCTGCTGTTGATGGCTGCATATTAGAGCGCTGAAACTTTAAACTGGATCAGTTTAAACATTAAAGCTTATAGGCTGATAAAGGAGACGTGGAAATCAGTACGTTGGAGATCAAAGTGAAATTAATTTGATTTACTGAGCAGGTGTTCTTGGTGTGTGTTCTGTGTTCTAGTAACTGCATTTACAGCAGAGTAAAATCACCCCGAGCAACATTTGATACATTTTTAAATCACAAAATTAATACACAGTCATTCCCGTGATAATGCAACACGCAGCTTGCACTTCATTCAGTGGTTTTAGTAAGGTACAGCTAATAAACTGCACCTATGAAATGTATTTCCCCCAGCAGAGAATCTATAATGCACTTAAAACATGCTTCAGATCAAAGAATCAGTGAAAACGTGGCGCTTTTAGCCGATTTGAAACTGAAACTCGAGCCATATCCTGTTCCTGACAGTTTTAGTTTTTATTCTAAGATGCAGAGTCTGTGTTGTTTAATGGTTTGAGAGTAAAGATTAAACACAGAAACAGAATTCAGGCTTTATACAAGCACATTTGATATGAGCGGTAAGTACAGTGTAGGTGTCCTGTTTTAGGATCAGATATTAATGTACACTGATTACTGTAAAATTGTTTGCTGCCAACAGAAAAATAAATCAAGGACTAAAGCATCTAAAAATCTATATTATTCATTATTGATTATTGATACTCATCAGGGAAACATAAAGACATTACACCCTCAGCTGTTCCCCCCCAGGGATCATCCAGGAATAGTGACGCTGTTTTCTGGAGAGTTGGTTGGTCAGTAGGCAGTGATTTCATACTTGATCTCTAATCTGGCACATCATATGTTACCTTGGCCATTTACCCTAATAAGAAGTGAATCACCTTCGTAGTATAGAAAATCCAAGGTTAACCCTGAAGTTACCTGGATAAGGCCTCTGCTCGCTCTGTTTTAACTCAGGTGTAACATTAATGTGATCCGGAGAATTCCCCAGCTCCCTTTATGCTGATCAGGGAAAACTGTTATTGTCAAGAAGACATGAGAATTTTTTTAACAACAATATTCCATTACCACCCCTTGAACTATTGCATTTTTTTGCTATGACCTAATTTTTAACCTGCCTTGTCTTTCTGTTTTTGTCCCAGGTGCTGGAGATCAGGCCTTGTTTACTTCTCTTTATACCTCATTGGCTCAACAGCTTCCCAGAGAGCCAATGGAGTGGAGGAGGTGAGTTTTTTTTTTTTTCCTCCTTCTTCTTTCCTTTCAAATTTCACAGGTCAGTGTTTCACCAGCAGCACATTAGTCAACACAGTGCATTTGTATTACATTTATTGATCACACAGAAAAACCTCAGGAGCAGAG
Source organism: Etia nguti (assembly GCA_015106755.1). Taxonomy (NCBI): domain Eukaryota; kingdom Metazoa; phylum Chordata; class Actinopteri; order Cichliformes; family Cichlidae; genus Etia; species Etia nguti. Next base: position 18,028 of record VUQG01001694.1, on the reverse strand, counting down.
CACACCGAGAGACATTCTAGAGGAAGCACAGGTGTACTCTGTAAAGAATTAAATAAGGAAGTAGGAGGTCCGTTCATCATAAACCATAAATGACATTTACAGGTGCAGCTAAACCGCAGTAGAGACAAAAACTGGTTGATTTGGATGAGCATGAAGTGTAGCAACAGAAAAACACAATGAGGTTAGACATCATTAACCTGATCTCAGAGCTGTACTTAGTAATATTGGATGGTTTATTATTAATCGCCAGAGTTGTCTTAATGACTGGAATACCAAACTGTGATAATGTAATTCTCTGGATGAGACATGATGTTTCATTTGAAAGTAAAGTGTGAATATTGTTGTGTATTAAAAATATTATGAGCTGGCATAGCAAGCAGAGCTTCTGATGGTCTTTTCTGAGCTGTTATCTGCACTGCGTGGATATAACACTTCAGGGTTTTGTTATCGTTATGACTATGGCCAGAATCAGTTTATCCATCTGTTTGTGGTGATGGTAACCACATTGAGTGAAGATGGGGGCCTTTACATCCTTGATCTAACTTTGCCATTATAACAGAAAGAGAAATAACAGAAAGTTAACAAAGCAGCACTTATCTTCATCCAACAGAAACCATACGGACAGATGGACAATTTTGAGGACAAAATGGAAACTTGCATGTAGTAATACCATTCCTCAGATAATGCTTCTGTTTCCTCCTGATATATTTGAAAGGACAGTATGAGGTACATATTACAGCAGTAAGACAGATTCTACTGGTGATACAGTTAAAGATATGATGCTCTGTCTTCATGGATATTTTAGAGTTTATTAGGTTGGGTTTATGGCAAAAAAAAATCCATTGGATAGAAAGATGACATTTTGTGCTATAAACTGTATTCACTGTAAACTCGTATTTGTATACTGATGCTCTGCTTTCATTTTTGTGCAGGACTTATGGCCGTGCACCAAAAATGATCCACCTTGAAGCTAATTTTGTCCAGTTTAAAGAGGAGTTGCTCCCAAAGGAGTGCAACAAGGCTCTTCTCACCTTCCCCTTCCTCCACATCTACTGGACTGACTGCTGTGTGAGTACAAAGCACACACAGATACACAATCTTATTATGCTCTGCTTGTCAGATCAGGTTGAACATGTGTTCTCTAGCCTGTCTTTGGGGGTCCCTAGGTTGATTCAAAGCTCTGTAACAACTGGCCTTCATCAAGTAGCTGTCTGACAGAAAGATAAAGACTTATGTTGTGGGTTGCTGCTGACCAAGCAAAATTTGAAAAGGTGTTGGCGCATTTTGTTCAGGATGTGAGAGTAGTCGAGTCATAATAAAGCATAGTTTGTTTAATCCATGCAGGTTTAAAGATGGATGTGACTGCCTGGATGAGTGTTGTGTTTATACTTTTGGGTAATGGCACTTTTATGCTCACTGTTCACCCCCTGTCGCATGACGCTGTGCAACAAAACTGACGTTGCATCCGCTGGCATGAGCTGCCGCTTTTGTGTTGTTTCTGCCGGTCATGCACATAACTATTTTTGTAACCTAGCGCACTGTGCTACTGCACTGGAGTTGTGTTGAAGACATGAGCATACAATCATGTCGGTTTTTTACTGCTGTGTTATGTCAGTACAGAAGCTATACCGACATAACACTTGGCAGTGTCTTTGCTTCTGGTTTTCACGTATTCTCTACGTATGTCAGTGCTGATGTGGCGGTATTGTCTGAGTGGCGGCACCTGTCGTTCAGGTGAATACTGCAGCTCTGGGTCTTAACTGCAAGTTAAAATAGAAGTGGCTATGTGATCATGTTACCAGCAGTTTGTTAAGAAACCAATGCGATAGGTACACTTTCAAAGGCGGGCCTTTGAAAAGAGGTGAAAGGTGGCTGAGTGCAAGATATGGAAACATGACATCCATCAAGGCTGACAGGCACATGTTGTTTTCCATATAAACACAAAGCTTTGAAAAACCCATCATCAAATGTATCTTGTTTGCAGAGCCTTTCTCAGCAATTATTGCATTATCTGTTATTACACGGATGGCTTTCGCTCATCTGCAGCCAACAGGCTAAACTGAACTTGACATAAATGGTGAAGCAAAAGCAGATGGGAGAAAAACAAGAGAAGCAGGAACCTGCTGCTGGTGCTGACTGAGCAGTTGGTTAGTTTAAGGAAGTGCAGTCATCAGCTCATGACTCATGACATTTCCTAAGGACTGTGGGTGTAGTATACCTGCGTTAAAGACTGCCTTTGTAAAACTTTAATGCTTTCTTATTCGTAAAAATAATATGCCTGTCCAGTTCATGTTCACACAACAGGACAAGTTTGTGTTGTTAGAAACGGGGTGAAAATTGAAATCTTGTAACAGCAGGTCAGGCTGTAATTTTAGTGGGACAAAAACAACGTACTTTATGAAAAAAATCATTGAGGTTGTTACTGTAAGCTGCTAAATGATTGCAGTTTATGAATAGTGACAAGTGGAGACGGGATGGCAAAGACACATCTTGTAGTTAATAGTTTTTAATAGACATAATAGCACAAGGTTTAAGCTTTCTCACCAGTACGAGGAAACTGCATTGATTAGCCATGCTGTTTAACAGGCTAGGCTTGAAAACACTCTTAAACTGGTAGGTTTTTGAGGAGCAAGCAAACAGCTTTGCAAACTGTGTGTTAGTGTGTTTAGTCCCATCTTTATTCAAGAGCAAGGTCTTTTGATTTGAGAGCATTTCTTAATTTCATGTTCCAGAATTGTGGTGGTTTTCCTCAAAGCGTCATGCTTGCAAAGTTGCTCAGCTCTTAATGAAAAGTTGAATAATATATGATATTCAACTTGCTGCTGTCCAAGCACACACACGCTACATGAATGGATTTGCTTAATTTGTTTAACAAAAGAAACAAAGGCATTTTAAACCCCAAGGCACTTCTTTTGCAGTTTCCTTGAGCAGTCCTTTGTCACTACTAATACAGAAACCAAACGCAGAAGCAGTGCACTTTCAAAAGTGTTTGCTGTTTTTTTTCTCCTGCTTGCAGGGAGAAGTAAGTAAAACAAAGCTGAATATGGAGGTAATGAGGATGCTGGTTAACTACTGTGTGTCCTCCTGCACATTTGACATCTACATTTTGTAATCGAGTAATGTAAAAGACAGGCTTTACTTTGCAGCTTAAATAAAATTGTTTACACTCAGCTTCTGCGATGACAAAACTGCCAACCAATTAGCCGACTGTTGGAGGCAGTGCCATTCTTGTCTAGTGAGGTCAGCCTGTTCAGTCACAGGACAGTCAGGCAGAAGTAATCTGCCACTATAATTGAAAAGTGTATCTGTGGGATTTTCATAGCTACATTTTAAAAGAAACAAAACTTTTTTTATTTATAAATGAATAAAACATCATAAAGGCTAGATGAAGTTATTTTCTGTAGACTTGTGATTGCATTACAGTGTCACTTTAGGACAAGTAAAATATATCCTGACTGACTAAAAGTTAACTTCCAAAACATTGTGTAATACCAGGGCTACAGTGTTTTCTTTCTGGCGGTTGACTGTTATATAATAACTGACTAATCATATTATAGCCCACCTCTTCTCATTTCCAGCCAATTTAAAACAAACACCACCCTCGAGCAGGATTCATTTAGAGCAAGCCACTCGGCAAATCCCAGTCACAACATCCACATCAGTACCCCACAGATACGGAGGCTTAGTTATTGTCAATATAAACTCGCTGGCCAGCATTCTTTTTGTAGTTTCAGTCTCATGATATGCTTTGATGTTGAAATATTCTCACTGGGTACGAAATGCTCTTAAAGAGGAAGCATGTTTTTCTTCATTTACTCTTTAGTTACAATCTGATGAATTCAATTTCATTGACCCTGATTATGTAAAATACAGCTGTAATAAAATTAATAGGGCTAATGGGGCAACTAATAGGGCAGCGCTGCGCTGGTGTTGGCAATGATGCAAAAAATTGGCCAACATGGAGTTTTGACTGTCTAGGATGGAATAAACCACAGGTATAGAGTGCACTGTGATGACACTCAAACCAAAAACATGTGCAAAGAAATGAGCTATTTGCAGTTGTGTGCATGTTGTATATTTACCAGGTACACCTTGCTAATACTCTGGAATATTGACATGATAGCCTCACACAGTTGCTGCAGATTTGTTGGCTGCCATGATGTAAATCTCCCGTTCCATCCACATCCCAAAGGTGCTCTATTGGACTGAGATGTAGTGACCGTGGAGGCCAGTGAACTCATTGTGAAGTTCCAAAACCAGTTCAAGTTTTGTGACATGGAGTGCTATCCTGTTGGAAGCATTAGAAGACTGTCCCTATATAAGCACACTGTACAGAGATGGTTGGCAACAATACTCAGGCACCCTGTGGCATTTAAACAATGATTAGGGGCCCAAAGTGTATCAGAAAACATCCCCCACACCGTTATACCATTACCAGCCTAAACTGTTGATACAAAGCTGGATGGATCTGTGTTTTTGTCTTGTTGCCACCAAACTCTGCAACTAATATCTGAATTTTAGCAACAATCGAGACTCGGCAAACCAGGCAGCATTTTTCCAGTCTTCTATTTTCCAGTCTCTCTAAGCAATCTGCTTTCCATACCATGATTTTAATAAGTGGTTATTTGAGTTACTCTGTGGCTATTCTATTCTGCCCTCTAGCATCAACCAGAGAGCCCACTTTCACAAGGTTCACTACCATGCCTCATTCAACATCACTGAACTCACCTTTCTTCCCTATTCTGATGCTTCAGAAGGTTGTCTTCACCTTGTCTAAATGTATTGAGTTGCTGCCATGTGATTGGCTGATTAGTTATTTCCATTAACGAGCAGTTGAACAGGCGTGCGTGCATATATACCACTATGCAAAAAGGTAATTAATTGCATGGTAAAAATGACATCACTTGAACTAAATCACATCAATGTCTGGGTTGATGACTACTTGCCTTTAAACCAGCACCAGTTTTCCTTGATATTTTGGCAGGCTAAACGCAAAAGTATCTCAAATTTTCCCCAGCGCTAAGTCATCATAAAATGCCTGACTAAGCAAAATGATGTGCTTTGTTGTAGGATACAGAAATGTATAAGAGCTCTGTGAAGGAGGACATGATGCGTTGGCAGAACAGCCTAAGGACCCATGGCTCAACAGACTGGGTCATCATTGTGGTGGAGACCAATGATACCAAGAAGAAGAACAAGACAAACATCCTGCCTCGCTCATCCATTGTGGACAAGATCCGCAGTGACTTTTGCAACAAGCAGAGTGACAGGTTAGCAGGCTCCTCCCATTTAGACAAACTCATTTGGATGAAATTAGAAAAATGTGAAGATGTGTAACACACCGACTCCCTTTACAATGCGTTATTAGTCCCAAGTTTCTTCTTTTTCTGGAGTAACTGTCAAAGGCAAATATTCTACAGAGTGATTTGAAATGTGATGTGTAAGTCTGAAATGATTATTTGATTTTTGTAACGATTGTTTGATGTTATGTTTATGAAAAATGTCATATGAAAGCCTTTCTTTTTATCCCAAAACACACACAGTTTGTGAATTAATCTCTAGTGGTGGGTAGTGATGAATGCAGAGCGTGATGCAGTCTAGGGAGAGAAAGTGTACTATAAGTTATTTCTATACTTACAATGTACAAAACAAATGTTAATGCACTCGATGTTAGAATTTAGAGATGTTCTCTGAAAGTCTATCGCATAGGTTCTCTCTAGATGCTACACTTTACTCATTTCCACTTCCAAACGGATGACATGAAGAGTCTGAGTTGAAATTTAACATTTACAAATGCCAGTTTCAGCTGAAATATTAGGATGAATTTCACAATTAGAAACCCACAGACTCCCTTATATTTTACTTATTTTATTCACTTAATTTAAAAACATTTTCAATTTTATTTAAAATGTGAAATAATAGTAATTCATTGCTTTGTTTCATATGTCCTCTCAAAGCAGTTTCTGTAATCAGTGCTTGCTAAATCTAAGCTGCATTGTGGATTCAGTCTTCCTTATGTAAGTAAAGACTTTTGTCCTTTCATCCAGGTGTGTAGTTCTGTCAGATCCTCTGAAGGACTCATCTCGATCTCAGGAATCCTGGAATTCTTTGCTGCTAAAGCTGCGAACTCTCCTCCTCATGTCCTTCACCAAGAACCTGGGCCGCTTTGAAGATGAAATGCGCACACTACGAGAGAAGCGCACCCAGCCGGGCTGGAGCTTCTGTGAATACTTCATGGTCCAGGTACATGGGGGAAAAGCGCGGCATGTAGGCATGCCTCTCTGTTATCCTGTCCTCGAACTTGTTTGCAATTGTGGTTACAGGGGCCAAGCGTTAATGTCCAGTTTTGTCTTATGCGTGTGTCTGTGCAGGAGGAGCTGGCCTTTGTTTTTGAAATGCTGCAGCAGTTTGAGGACGCCTTGGTCCAGTATGATGAGCTGGATGCTCTTTTTACCCAGTATGTCCTTAACTTTGGAGCGGGAGGTATGTAATCACCTCATTATTATGCTTTGTTTCAGTTTGTCTCTGATAACTAAAAGAAACACTGTTTTCCTTTTTGTTTTAAATTTTTAAAGGTACGCGCTAGTTTTGTTTTTGGTCATGCTAATCCGCTTCTTTCACAGATACTGCTAACTGGCTCGGCTCCTTCTGCGCCCCAGTGCGTAACTGGAGCGGCTTGCTGCTTCGGCGACCCATTGACATGGAGAAGAGGGACGGGATCCAGCATGGAGAGGCCAGCCTGTTAGACCTGAGAAGCTACCTGTTCTCTCGCCAGTGCACTTTACTAATCTTCCTCCAGAGACCTTGGGAGGTCACGCAGAGAGCGCTGGAGCTGCTCCACAACTGTGTACAGGAGCTCCGCCTGCTGGAGGTAATAAACACAGATCGTACCATTTCTAATGGTAAGAGTGGATTTCCATCCTCTCTTTCTACAAAATGTACTTCATTACTAATCTTAAAATGCTTTCCCATGTTAATCAGGTGCAGGTCCTTGAGGGAGCCCTGGACTGTTGGGTGTTTCTCAGCTGCTTGGAGGTTCTGCACAGGATCGAGGGCTGCTGTGATCCAGCCCAGTTAGCTGCAAACTGCTCCCATACTGTTGGTCTCTGGGCGTATGCTACAGACAAGGTACCACACATAAAATAAACAAATTTGTTTAAAAAGTCTTGTTTTTTAGCTTTAGCTTTAATAGCTTAAGAAACCCAATAGCACCTTTAAGTTGAAAAGCTCCACAAACATTGACACTGATACTGACATGGAAAGTCACTGTAGCTTTTTACAGTTGTTTGGTTCTTCACCTGTTATCAAACCTGTAAGAACTATTAATAATGTATGACGCACGTGCAATTTTCCACTGTCCAGCACCACCCTAAAGTCACGTGTCTTTCCCTGTTTTTACCCCTCAGCCCTAAAAAGGCTGAAGAGGTATGGTCGCCCGCCTACGGAGTCAGCAAGTTTTTAAATGCAATAGCTCACAAATGAAGCAACGTTTCAAATTGATACCATAGGCGTATCTACTAGGAGGCTGAGGGGTAGAAGGCCATCGGCCCCTGCCAATATTTTATTAGTTTGTACATACAAACTAAACATACACTAAAAAAGTTACTTGTCCCTATTTTTCCATCACATCTGTACCAATGCTTTGCAGTCCATTTCTGTAGAATTAAGAAATTTGCTTATCCTTTTATGTAATAATTTAAACAGCAAGAAGTAGGTATTATGAACATAAAATGACCTTTTTTCATTGAGTGTTTTCTTTCCATTCTGCAGCTGAAGTCTCTGGGGGAACTCTGTGGCTTAGTGTCAAAAAAGGGACCCAATTCTGAGGACCTGAACAGGACTGTAGATCTGCTGGCTGGGCTCGGGGACGAGAGGCCTGAGACTGGTAAGTTTTCACATTTTCAACCTTTGCTGGGCAGTAATGACCACCTAATTTTTTTTTTTTTCTTTCAGTTTGTCACTTTTTTTTTAATTAAAAGTACAGGCTGTTCCTGAAAAAACACGGCTATTAGTTGTAGTCTCTGCAGTGCAGCACACACAGGCGCAGTGCCTCTTTGATCTATGGCAGCTCTCTTAAGTCTCCATGGTGTGCCTGCACCCTCAGGGTTAGACTTTACTCTTCACTGCTTCTCTTATTTGAAAGGGAATAAATAACTGCGTGTGTTTTTTAAAATCTCCTTTGTCTTCCTCCACAGTCAACAGTTTGCAGAGCCCGTACAAAAAGCTGAAAGAAGCTTTGTCATCTGTCGAAGCTTTTGAAAGGCACTATCTTGTAAGCCACACATATTGCCACAGTTTGGTATTTTATTTCATTGGTTTACTAAGTAGGAAGTTAAGACACATTCTTTCAACTGTTATCACATTTTTTTTTTTAATCATCATTTTTCTAATGATGTAATGTCCTGAAAACTTGAGCAGCAACAGCTCATTTGATGATCTTTCTCCTCTTCTTTCTCTTCTTCTACCACCTTGTTGCCTCCTTCTTGCATCAGGAACTTTCTCATGCTGCTATGGAAATGTACCAAGCCATCGGCCGGCTTCGGTCTGCCAGACTGGTGGGAAAAAGCCTGGCTGAGTTCTACATGTAAGGAAGAGTTAAGCTGTTGGTTTAATTAGGATATAGGCAGGTCTATTTGAGTTTTTCAGGTTGATTAGGCTTCTACTATAGAACTGTTTCCCAATTAGAGCCTATAAATACCCACACAGGACTGAAGATAAATGCAGTTTTCTTAAATAACTGGAAACATATTTGGCATTTATTTAAAAAAAATTTGGAGAGGAATTGAGTGAAATTAATTATATTGAGCACAACTATATGAGGTCTAACTTAACAGTCAAAAGCCAAATATTTATGATGCAGGAAATAGGCTGTCCATCTGCTACTGGCTCATATTTGATGTCATGCCAGCCAATAAACAATAAGTGAGTGGGCAGTATTTGCATGCAATTTCACATATTATAACCTGCAAAATAACTTTCTTTATCAGTGTAAAAAAGAAAAAAAAAAGTATATAAAATATATAATATTAATAATAATAATGATAATAATCTGTCTTTTTCTATAATGAAGAAGAAGAACAAGGTGATTTGTTTATATATGTGTCCTTTTTAAAAAAAAATGTAATACAGGAGGAAGGGAGATCCCGAGCGGGCGGAAACCTTCTTACAGGAAGCTCTGAAGTCATACGTGTCAGAGGGGTGGAGCCTCCCTGTGACTCACACCAGGAGACAGGTTGCTGAGTGTCAGAAGCTGCTGAGCAAAACTGAAGAGTATCCTTCACAGCCATGAGAATAATTAATGGGCAGATATTAAAACATCACAGTAAGGTCAAGATTTAACATTACTTCACAGTACTAAACGGTGAAGCACATTTATTACTTTCCTACTTTTCCGCACTGGTCAAAGTTAGTATTTTAAAAATATGTCCTTTAGTTTCTTTATAATATAAACTCAGTTGTTATGGCATCAAAATATTTACATTACCTTCTATAAGTTAGTCTAGTATTATCATCAGTCAGGGTTAAAATAGGTTGAGCCACTGATGATGTGAAACCTTGTCTGGTTCGGTTTGACCTTGAAGGTTAAGGAGTGGTTCCTGTCTTGATCTTCCAAACGCGGTTTTTGAAGCAGTAAAATGAATTATTTGGTTTCCTTTACAACCCACCACAGCTACTTACAAACCAGTGCTTTGTTGGCTGGTGATGTAAATCTGACGACGGAGGAGAGGAAACACTTTTGTCAGGAAATTCTGAGCTTTACTGGCAAGTCTGGAGACCAGTGTAAGCAGTTTAGATTAACTCCTATTCAGTTGGAATCCACTTTGTATTTATAATTTACAAAAAAGAGCACATCATTAACATGTCTTTTTATTCCTTCTTCTTGCTCTTAGCTCACAAAGTTACCCTCAGCATGGGTGTTTTTGCACAGCTCACACAGTTACAGTTCCATCCAGCAACAGCCTCGGTGCACTCTGGAGCTGTCCTGCAGGTGGAGCTCACTCTGCGATGTTTGATGCCCGTGTCGGTGCGCATCCAGCAACTAGTCGCCAGCATTCACTTTGAGGTGGATCATGGAGGGACTCATGGGAGGTCAAAGGGAGCTCAGAGACAAACGCAGCCAGGGACAGTAGTGTTTACTCAGAGTAACTCATCAGCGGGTCCTCCATCCTCCGCAGGCGCCGGGCCTTCATTAGAGCTGGATGAGATTCAGGACAGGAGTCCTTCGGACAATTCTCTCAACTCTACGGGAGTGATATGTAAAAACACTCACCTGCTCATGCGTCGTCATGACAGCAACTCACCCCCGGACACGCCTAACTGTATCAGCCCCCCTGCTGTTGCAATTAAGGAAGGAGCACAGATGCTGAAGGTGCAGGATGTAACATTAGAGCCTGGGAAAAACAGCATCATGTTCACTGCACCAGTAAGATGCTACTTTCCAAAAGCCACCTACCATGGGTCATAAAATGTCCCTTTATCTTTCCCCCCCTCACACTCTCATTTGTCCCTCTGGTTTACATTGTAGAGTGGACAGCCAGGTACTTACACGCTTCGTCAGCTGTGTGCCACAGTGGGTGAGGTGCAGTTTATCCTGCCTCATATCTACCCATCGGCCCAATATGAAGTATATTCTCAGGAGCCCCAGCTCACCGTGGAGCCTCTCTCAGGTCTGAATATTTTTATTTGATTAAAATCAGATTCTTAAAATTTGGGGTTATTGTGTTGATTACACTTGGAGTTTGTTTGCAGCTTTATTAGCTTAAATTCTCTAATAGTTTTCTGTCATTATGACCATATAAGCATAAAGAGTTTAAGGTTGATAAATTCCAAAAAATTATTAGTTCATAAAAATATTTTAACTTTTAATTTTAACAGGTTAATAGCTTAAAAAAGTTAAATGAGTTTTACCAGCTTGTTTGACCTGCTCAGACTATAAATATTCCACTTACCCATAAGCCAGTGCAGCATGTGTGCGTCACTGTAGTTGTGTTTGTGTTTTCAGAGCCACTGTTAGCTGGTCTGCCTCAGAAGGTGAAGTTTACTCTGTTGACGGGTCACTACACTGTGAAGAAAGGAGATGCCCTGCAGCTCAGCAACACAGAAACAATGCCCATCCTGCCCTCCACCAGCTGCACCGCCCGAATCAGTAGCCCTACTTCCGGTCAGTAACTACATTTAAATATAAGATAGTCATTTGGAGTAGTGCTCTTTCCTGACAGTCCACTTTACTGCTGTAATTCTTTCTATGCCTAACTGCTTAGGTTATCTCACTTGTTATTTGAGTAATGTTGTGTGAAGTGTATGGATCTCCACTGTGCTGTTTTGTGGGTGGGTGGGGTTTCCACAGAATCTTTGTGTTTGTGTTCATGCATCGGTTCAGAACTGAGTTGTGCCCATAAACAAACTCATAGATACGGAGCTCTAAACTTCACGCGGCCATCTTTTCTGTCCCCCTCTTGTGTTCAGAGTTGGTGGGTGAAAGCACTTTGTCCATCCAGTCGTCTGAAAAGGTGACGAGTATCAGCCTTCCTCCGGCCCCTCCCTACCACACGCTGGAGTTTCAGCTGGAGGTTTTGTGCATTATTCCGTCCGGGGCTGACCGGCCCGCTAATGAGAGGCTGACTAACGGGGAGGTCCGCCATCGACCACGCAGCTACAGTCATCCCGACACACCGATGACCGCCATCGACCAGAGGGTGAGACACAAGACATGTAACTTTTTGTGGGGGAGATGTGAGTGATGGAAGCATGCTGCATATCCCTGGTAGTCTAGCTGTGGGTGGTACCTGTGTACAGTGTGGATTATGAGTGGATTACATTTTCAAGTGCTCAATCGATCAGTTGTTCATAAGAAAATTAACCACTAATATTCTAATAATTGATTATTAATGTAATATTTTTAAATGTAGAATCACAGCATGTTTTAAGTTAACGTGAGGGTTTGCTACTTTAATGCTTTTACATTATAGAAGAATTTGTTTTTTGTGGGGTAAAGGTTTTTATATTTGTAGTTTTGTTTTTTCTTTTATAAGATAAACAATTGACTATTTCAAAAAGTTAGCTGACATAAATTGTAAAGAATACGATTGTTAGTGATCAACCAAATAAACATTTGTCAGACAGCTGATAGCTTGAGAAACTTAAACTTGTGTGTGTCCACAGATGTCTATCGACTGTCCATGGTCGATCTACTCCACACTGCTTGCCCTTACCTTCTACATCCCTTTCAAGACCAAACACTCTTTGCTTTCTGCTGGTAACAGGCAAGTCTCTTCCTTATTTTATTAGTTTTTATTGTTGTGAAAGATACTTTGCATTATGAAAAATCAATATGAAAGTTTAGATTTAACTTATTAGCATGGCATTCTTTACCACTTACCTTTCCAAACCTGTCTGACCTGTGACCTGTTGGACGTGATCCCACAGGAAGTACATCCAGGTGTGTGTGCAGAATGTGTCAGATGTTAATTTTACGCTGGCAGAAGTAAAGCTGACAGAGAAGCAGCACGCATCGCTGGAGCTCCAGTCTCTCAACACTAAAACACAACAGGTGAGCACAAAGGTGGAAAAAGCCTAACAAACATTTGCCTTTATTTTAAATAATTTTAATTTTAAATTTTTTAAATATGGTGTAAGCCTTCTGTGTTATTTTTGGGTTGTTATGTTAAAAGGTTATAAAGATGGCTTTATAGGCTATGTGCACTGTTTTGCTTATTTTATTTTTGATTTTGCATTTTGGGTGTTAATTTGTCATTGTGGACAGAGCCCCAGAGTGTTTACAGATTCCTTTACATCAGGATAGACAATGTCATAATACATTTTCCATCTTAGATCTCGATTTGAAACATCAGAGCCACATCATCCATGGACTCTCACTGATGTCTGGTGTGTATTTTGTGTGTCTAGCTACTGTGCTGTAAGCACAGTGTGTTCTGCTTGTGGGAGGTGAGGTGGAAGGATGACCTGCCCTCCTGTCTCCAGTGTGTTTTTTCTGCCAACTTTTCTCCACTCAGCCAAGACATTTCTGCCTACAAACCTTTCCACTACCAGTTCCAGCTTGAGAGAGTCACTGTAAGTCCACTTAAACTCCCGTTTTAGGTCCTTTTCATCTAAATGCGTAAGTGAAGCAGTGATTGTGTTGTCAGAACCTTAAATATCAAACACTTTTTTAAAACATCTGAGCGAATTCTGTTTGCAAGTGGCTACTTTTTATGGATAGCTCATTGTAAGAGTTTAGTTGCAGTTAAGTTAGCCATTATCAGTGACTCTCCCACCCATCGATAACCTCTAATTCATGTCATCAGACATTGTACAGCGTGAGAGCAGAAATCTTCCCTCCTGCTGGTGAGCAGCACTGCCGCTCTGGTGTCCTCTGTGGACTTGAGGTGTGTATAACACGGCTGACTGAACCAGCAGAGGGAGAGATTGCAGAGGACAGCAAGACTGAGACAGATGGCCCCAAAACCACCAAGCTCATGTATGAAGGTATGCTATCAGGAATATTTGGCTTCAGAATCGATATAAAAATGGCATTAACTTCACATAACATTCAACATAAAAATGCCCGTGTCTAAAATCAGCTGCTTGCCAAAAACTTTAGTCCTGTAAGAGTTATGATCACTTTTCACAAATACCCAGCTGAAGCGGTCGATTCATCACTTTATAGATCAACTTGTTTTTGTTCAGATGTGCATATGTATAAGAGCCAAGCAAAACTATCTCTTCAAAACTATTCTTCAGACTCCTTTTTGCATATTACCAGACACCAATACAAACAAGGCAAAATAATTTAAGACAACAAATTAGTCTTTAATAAACTGTTTGATTTTGTTAATATGAAACAATTTTTATACTTGTGTTTGCATGCACGTCCACAGTGGCTGACAGCAGCAGTAACTGGGCGGTGTGTGGGAAGAGTTCAGGGATGGTGCTCATGCCGATGACAGCCAACGCCACCCACAAAGTCCAAATCGAGGTGATGCCTCTGTTCGCTGGACACCTGCCCTTTCCCAAGATCAAAGTGCTGAAGTACCTGCCTCACACTGCAGCAGTGGCCATTCAGCCAGACCCCGGTGAGACCTGCTAAAACGAAAACCTTCAAGTCTTTGTAGATGTTTATTCGACAGCGAAGGGATGGAGAGATGGCTGAAGCGCTCAGTTGTTCAAAAATGTCTCAACATACATAACACATTGTTTCCTCAAATATAAACCAGAAGTGAATTAATGAGTCTTTTGGTTCACTCAGAGTTTTTGATTGCTTGATTGATTGATAATACTTTATTCATCCCGAGAGGAATTTTATTGTAACACCAGGGGACGTTTAGAGTGTGCAGCAGCACAGCTTATAGACACTAGTTATGAGTTGGTTTGTCTGTTCCATGCAGTTGATCAGGTTGTGCTTTATTTACCTTAAATTACCTTTGTGTTAAATTGGCGAAGGTGCGACACCACAATGCAGCATATCGTGTGGATCGGTGACACCCTGTGATGATCCATGAGGGGGTTTTTAGAAGAAGGTGCTGCTAATTTTGAATATGACGGTCTGCGCCGGGAAGCTTACGCCTCGTATTTGACCGCCGTTAAGTGTGTCACCACTCGCATAGCATAATTTCATCATTTCAACATAGATAAGAGCAGCATCACATTAAAATGTAGCAAACGATTGCAGTGGGATGGTGTTTTTATTCACACTGAAAAGGAGATGATTTTAATTTAACAAAGTCAGTTTCTCACAAAACCTTTGCAGCAAAAACCTTTTTTTTTTTAATAGATTTGAGTTTTTCACACCCTATTTGATCCATTGGCCTGTTAGCAGTTCATCCTCAGATCTCAGCAATAACGTTCTGGTGCAATAGCTTTTCTTCTTCTTCTTTTTTGTCATTTGGACAATCGGTAATTTGTTTATTCCTTGGCGCTTTCAGACAGTTGCGTGGAGAACGATAGCCTATCCCTGCTGGACAAGACGCTGGATGATCAGGGGGACACGGCGAGCATCCGCAGCCGGGGCAGCGTCCACTCTGTGGGCAGCGGCGACCAGCAGCAGAAAGGCGTGGCCATGCCGCGACTCGAGCCTTTCAGCCCTGGACAGGTGTTCAACCACAGCCACGCACGCCAGGTCCTGGTGCTGCCAGCTACTGACGACCACATCATGGAGGTCAATGCCACATGACCCTGGTGACAGCGTCACCAACAACCTTCATGTAGGACTGAACCTGGGGCCTGGATGGACTCTACTGGGTTCTTTTTTTAATCTTGGACGACTCGGATCCATGAGTCCATTTCTGAGATGGCTGCAGGTTGTCGGTATGGACTCACTCCTAAGCATGAAACCCACTGCAGACATTACGGACTAGCCAGTGAAGAGCCAATGACATCTGCTGATTAAATTTAAATAAAGATTTTTCTTTGCCATACTTTGTACATAGCTCATTGAATGGATTTATAGGTATAAATATATATATATAAATAAATAAATTAAAAAAAAAAAAAATATATATATATATATATATATGGACTGATCAGTGAGATCGGTGCCTGTCGTACTATTTCAAACTGAAGAAGAAAAAAACACTCCTGATTGTCCCGTGATGCACCAAAGCCCTAGATGTGTGTACGCCTTGACCATCTACTCAAGTACTGTAACGACTGAGTGTGTCCAGCTGTTGTGTGCCTCTTCAGTAGTCATCATTTTTTTTATATTTGAGATTTTTGCTTGTTTTTGAGTCATTGAACTCTAATGTGTCTTTGGAGACATAGCTACAATCCCAACAGACTCCTTTGTCCTAGTACTGAAGTAAAAAATAATAATAATCTCCCAAGTTTACTACATGATTTCAGCATGATAAAAGTCAATCCACCACATGAGGCACCAAAAATGAAAGTGTAGAGCTACTATAGAAAATGACCAATGCACAATCTGTGCTGATGCAAAGAAGTAGTAAAAAAAAAAAAAGAATCTAAAATAACCCAGGTTACCTGTTCAAATGTCTAAACACGTTTCTCTTCTTTCCACAGTATAGGTTAAATGTGCTGCACTGGATTCTAAATACAGTCTTTAGTATTTCTACTCGCAGGGTATAAAGGTCTTTAAAATGGACATGTCTCCAAAAATGCAAATAGATGTGCTAAATAACTTTATTTATTAACTTATTTTTAACAAAAACAAAGCCTTATGTTTTCTGACTCAAATGAAAACATAAGAATGAAACTCTCAAATATGAACCCGGCAATGACACGAAAGGCTCCGATTGTAGTGGTTTGTGTGTGTGCGCGTGTGTGTGTTGAATTTCTGTTCCGCTGTAGCTCTGATCAGATGAGACTTTTACACGAGGATCAGCCAGTGCACATTGTCTGTCAGTGCATTGTTTATATACTGGGTGTGCATATTTATTGTGTGTGTGCGCGCGTGTGTGTGTGTGCGCGTGCCAAATCCATGTCCGAGCTATGCACACATACCGTTGATGTCGAATGGATGAGTGAAATAAGCCGCTGTTAGATTTATTCATACATTTGTTCGAAAGGATGAACTCTAGCCCTAGCACTCTACCCCTGCCCTCCTCCACCCTTGTCCTCTGTGGTGCACCCACACAGCCTCCTGCTCCTCTTTGACCACTGTACATACTTATGTGTAAATAATGATTCAAATGAAAATCATCTTTGATTGCCAACTATATTAAAAAAAAAAAAATCATTGGGATCTCCCTGGATGTCTGTTTTCTATAATTGCATGTTAGCAAGAAAATGGATTGAAAGATTGATGAGGCAATTGATTGACTTGTGTTGCATGGAAATCACAACAGGGTTTCTTATGACCTCGTATAAACAGGCAATCCTCGCTGACCTCGGTATAAGAACAAATGATTCACAATGCATTAATTTACAGGTCAAAACTATGCTTTTCCCAAATGTTCCATGTTGACTGTTTTATAAATCAAGTGGTTTTGGTGAAGGGAAAAAAAGTTTGTTTTTGGTTTCTTACTAAGAATTTATTGAAAGTACAAAGGATGCAAAATGAGTTTTAGTAAAGTAAAAGTGAGAATGGAATTGAGGGAGAAGTAACAGTGAAGCTGTAAGGAGCAGCAGCAGTGAAAGTGGATGAGTTCAAATACCTGAGGTCAACTATCGGAAGCAATGGACAATGAAGAGAGTCCAGGCAGGGTGGAGGGGGAGGGTGGAGACAGTGAAGATGGAGGTGGCTGAGTTGAAGATGTTCAGATTTTCATTTGTGACCAAAATGGGCAAGATTAAAAATGAGAATGTCAGAGGGGATGGCTCTGATTGAGCAGATTGGAGAGAAAGTTAGAGAGGCTAGGTGGAAAGTAGATTTACTGGGGGCAAAGAAGATGATGTAGAGGGTAAACAAGGACATGCAGATGGTTTCTGCGACAGAAGAGGATGCTGGGGTTAGAGTAACAGGTGATCAGCTGTGTAACCTCTAAAGGGAGATGCTGTAAGAAGATGGTCCATGCCCCACCAGCCGTGCCTCTGCTTTGAGTTCTGCTTTGCAATTTGAGAACCATTTATTTAAGGGCAACACTAGCATGCAAACACTGAGCTGGATGCTTTAAACATGGCCTAAGTTTAAATTAATAATGTAAATATATTCAAAGTACTGATTGTGAGCCAAAGGTTTACAGAGAATACACTGATCACTTGAATACCAAAAAGTCTTGATATTTTGATTCTAAGGATTCAAACCTTGTAATGTTTTTGAGCCGGCACACTTGACTTCTCTGAGAAATTAATTGATTAAGTAATCAAATGAATCAAGATATGTCTTTTGTTAAGTAAAGTTCATTGCAAGTAAATAACTTTAATTTGTTATTTTATTGAAAATTTTTTACTATTTTTCCTGCATTTTTGTAAAACAGTAAATTGAAAAATGCATGGATAGCAATAATTATATTTTCACATTTATTTATTCTTTTTTTTAATTTTTTTTTTTTACACAGATTACAAAGTTTAACAGGCAAAATATATTTTTGCACCAACAAGGTGATTCCCAAAGAATATTAGCTAAAAATCTTTG
>VUQG01001693.1:44552-57619 GCA_015106755.1 Etia nguti | reverse complement strand
CCTTCCTTCCACCTAGCATACAGTCTCAGGGAGCTGGACTTGGGGTGAAACCCTCCATGCTATCTCCTCCTTTGGCCAGCTTATTATCCCAGCAGGGTACCTGATCACGGGCAGGGCGTAGGTGTTGATAGCCCGGATCCTACCGTTCAGCTGACTCCTCAATACTTCCCTGACCCTCTGCAGGTACTTGGTGGTTGCAGCTTTCCTAGCAGCCTCTTCATGGTTCCCATTTGCCTGTGGGATCCCCAGGTACTTGTAGCTGTCCTCTATGTCTGCAATGTTGCCTTCTAGTAGTTCGATCCCCTCAGTTCTTGGATTTTAAGGATTTCACTTGTGAAATATTTTAATCTCTTTAGCATTTCTGCTTCCTGAGCAGGTCTTAGGTAACCTCTGACACCTGAGAAACTATCCTTTAGCACTCAAAACTGTCTGAAACATATTCTATTTTAAAAAATCAAGGGTTTAGTGCACTAAATTATTTGTTTAGTCAGACATTTCTTCCTGTAAACTAGTGAAATCCTTGTAATGTTATTTTCCAGCCAAACAAATCTCAAGTGGTCTGAACCATGACACTGATATTCTGTAATAAAGCTCTGACTGCAAAAGTCTCCCAGGTCACATTAATGTCTTGAGAAACCCGAGAGCAAATGGTTGTGACCGCTGAGTACACTGCAGATTTCAAGACGCTCCACAGCAGTGATGAGGAAGTGCTGTTTCACCAGGCGGTGACACTTTATGCTTCACTGGCTGGGTTATATTTAAAATGTTAGATGGCTCTTTGTGTAATATAATCTGTTTTAATTCATCATACTTGTGTCTAAAAAAAGGAACCCCAATGTAAGTGTTCTTCAGATATCTGATATTTTTGGCACAGGTGGGGTGTTCCAACGTTATTGGCAATGTGACCGGCAGACCTTGGGACATGGCAGTGATTTGGTGTTGAAAGGCCTGCTTGGATGGCAGATCTCTGCCCAGCTCCGCTTGCCAGCATGAGGCTGCGTGACTGCAGACGTGGCAGCAACTGCAGTCACTTCTCCCAGGAGCAATTTCTGTTGCTCAACAGCTGTAAAACTCCAGTCTGATGCGGTAAAGAGCCAGACAGAGCAGGTCAATTTAACCTCATACAGGCACAGGAGCGCCAATAATCACGAATATAGCCTTATATCTTCCTTACAGCACCATTATATTCAGTATCTCCCTGCCGCACCTACAACACGTTTGCTCTTATCACTTCCTTACCCGCATGTTGACCTTTTTATGGTGACAACATTGCTCCCTGAGCAAACACCTTAGCGCATTCACTGTACTGTTTGCTTTAATGGGCCAGCACATTTCAAAACCTCTGAGTTAGCTTCGGAATCAAATGAAAAAGGTACAAACTTCAAACTGTAAATTCTCTCCAAGGAAACATTTATTTAAGCCAAAGAGAAGGCCTCACACAGGCTCTTAACTTTCCATCAGTGGTGGAAGAAACATCGTGATTGGCTCAAAAAGAACCCAAGCTGTAGTTTTACTCTTCATAATTTTCTTTTTTTGTAATATATGCAACTTTATTTTCAATTCTGCAATATGACCCACAGCATACAGCTTCAATCGAACATAAAATAAAATAAAAGACTGTAAAAAATATGAGATGCAGATATGAAAATAAATATGACGTATCAAAGTATAAATATGAATCACACAAAATATCTTCACAAGAAAAGTAAATTTAAAATTATTACAAGCTTCTGAACCCCAAGTTACTCACACATCATCAGCCTGTGAATTTGGCTTGTAGTTCTGGAGCACTTTGAGTGCTCAGTAAGATTAGAAAAGCACAATATAAATATCATTTTGTCACAAGGAGAAACCAACTAAAGGTTAAAAGCAAGGTTACCAGAATCTAAAAATACTCTGCCGTTCAGGGTTTAACTCAGGTAGAGGTACAAAAAGTACAGAAAGTAAAAGTGCTCATCAGACAGCAGAAGGTGCGAAATTACTGTTGCTGAGACTCCAAGCTGAAATCAGTGTGTTTATTGTTTCAGCAGGTTATAGGTTAACCTGCATCACACCAGCTGTTCTTACACGTACCCCTGCAATAAAAAGGCAATCTCGGCAGCTATATCTACTGTCAGCATATGACCCACGTCACAAACCTCGCTAAGATATCCATGAGAACACATTTTATTTCTGAGTTAAAAACATAAATGGTAAATAAATATCTGAGAAAGTGTTCAAATTAAGATTAAAGTGAGTATGCTGCACATTAACTCAGGAGCTTGAGTCATTGAGACTACATTTGAAGAAGCCCTCCAGCATGTTTCCGGCTGGTCCCAAAGGTAACAGTTGCTTGTTATTGAAACAAGTTGGTTGTTGTTGATGCGATGCGATTGTATGTTGCCTGCATGCAGCAGAATTAGGGTTGCTAGGCATTGCCCTGACGTAAAATCGTCTCATGTGAAGCCCGCATCGAGACCTACAATGCTCTGCCTTGTGCTGCAGAGATAATGTGAACCGGCACGCTCACTGATGTCATTAACATTTCTGCGTGTGCGACTTCTGCCTGACTGCACAAGAATAGCGTGGTCGGAGAAAACATCCACAAGGGGGGAAAAACGGGCATCTTTAAAAAGTAATATTGTTCATAACTCATGACAACGCTCTCGATCAAGTTTGCACGATGTTGAACAAAAAGGAAGTTACCACAGTCGGTAGTCAGTCAGTCATTCAAGGAAGTTTGCATGAAAGTGCAGCTTTGGAACAAAGCCACAGTCAACACTGAATATATTAACTCCAGAACTGATTAACATGTACAAGGTTATGAAAAAACGTGACTCTGTTATTGACCTTTATGTTATCTTTGAACTGTTATTAATTAGGATATCAGCGTTTTAATGTCTGAATATATTCACCTTCAGTTAATGGCTACGGCTTGTTCGGTTAAGGTCTGAAGACTATTTTCAGTTATATATTCCTATTAAATTAGGCCCCAGTACATTGTTTGTTCAGCACCATGAATTAATGGAGAAGAAGGTTTCCTGTGTGGCTTTGTAATTAGGAGAGTCACTGTAGTCATTTGGAGTTCCTCTGTAGTTGTTTTTGTTGCTTGAAGACATTTTGTGTAACTTTGTGATCATTTTTCTGTGTTTTTGTGGATATTTGTGGCTGAAATCATTTTGTGTTTATAGTTATTATACGTATTTTTTATTGCCATTTCACTTCTCCTTGTAGTTGTTTTTGTGTATCTTTAAAGTTATGTGTTGCTTTGTGGTTGTTTTATGTCACTTTAAGACATTTTTGTGTCCCTTTGTGGTTCTGTGTAACTTTGTTGCAAATTTGTGTGTTATCTGTAGTCATTTTTGCATAACCCTGCGGTTGTTTTTCTCTTTGTGTTCCTTTTTTTGTAAAGTCATCTTTTTGTGATAATTTTTTTAATCTTTCTGGTCACTTTACATATTTTGTGTAGCCGTTTTCACCTTTTTTGTGGTTGTTTTTACACGTCGAAGTTGAAGTTTGTCGCTGTTTTCTGTAACTTTATGGTAGATTTGTTTCTCTGTGAAGAGGTGATTTTCTGTCAAGTGAAGTAGTTTTGCGTTTGTGGGTTTTTGGGGGGGTCTCTTTGTGGTTATTTTGGTGTTTTTTGTTTTGTATTTGTGGTTGTTTTGTGTCTTATGTGGTTGCTTTTACATGTTTTTTGTGGGGATTTTTGTCTGTATAAAATCACTTTCTGGTCTTTTTTGTGTAACTTTATGGGAGAGTTGTGTGTCTTTGAATAAGTTTTGAGTCACTTTTGTGGTTTTGTTTAATTTTGTGGTCAATTTCTTTAACTTTGTGGATACTTTGTATCTCTTTGAAGTCTTTTTGCATCACTGTGTCTTTGTGGTCAGTTTTTGTGTCTGTGAACCTAGTGTGTTTTTTTGTGTCAGACTGTGTGAATAACTTGCAGAAACACTGATTTTAGCAGTCTGTTCACGCAGACATTTGGTCCAGAGACCTTTGGCCTAAACCCAAAAGCCCTGTTTAACAATCCATACACAATGCTATCAAGACAGTTATGGGAGAGGGTCACTGGGGACGCGCTCTGATTCCAGCCAACACCAAATGGGATGAATTCAGTAAAATGGTGCTTTCACAGCCACCAGGTAACAAGATGGGTTAGGCAGGTTTACATTAGACATTAGAAATGTATGGAGCAAAATGTACAAAACATGGACACAGAATGGCAAATTGATGGTGTGATGCTCAAAAGGAGACGGGATGTGGGAATGCTGGAGCTGAAGCTTGCAGCCAGAGGCCCGAGGTCGAATAAGGACAGAGGACTTTGAGGATGGTGGCAGGCAGAGAGTTAGGAGAAGTGTGAATGGGAGGCGGAAAGCTCACACTGAGGAAAATGATCCCCTCAGAGTTAAGGATAAATAGAGCTAGAAAGCAAAGGCAGGCAGACAACAAAAGTAGCTGTTCATCTGAGCCTGGGTACTGCAGGTAAAGAGCTGATGAACCACAGAGTGTATGTTTATGACTCACATACACAAAAACAAAAAGGCAAAAAGAGGACCACAAGGTTCACAAGGAGGAGATATGAAGTGTGCAAGATATTACAAACATTAACCACAGCTCTTTGATTTGTCAGCATGGGGAAGCAGCTGTGACGTTGAGAACACCGCGTTCTTTAGGCGGAGGCTTACAGAAGTACCATCCACTTCCTGTTTTTTCTTCAGCTGCATCGAAACCCTTGCGGCTGATCTGGTTAGATGCATTTGCCGATTTGTAGGGGAAAATATCAACCTGTGTGTTGTTTGGGTTACAAAGGCTGCCGCTGCTAGTGAAACTAACACACAAAGAGAAAATTCCTTAGAGCAGGTTAAGGATTGTTTTAGTTTGACATGGAATACAGCTCTCGTGGTGCTGCACTACTAAACCACATAGTAGATGCCACTTTGCCTTTTATCACTGATTCCCACAACATGATCAGTATGTACCAGCCCTGCACAGAACACACAGGGGAGGATCGTATGAGGTTACATAAGAGCCAAGTGGGTGGGTGTTGAGTCCAGCTGGAGCAGCTTACAGCCTGACACAGAGTGTCTCTGTGAGTGAACAATCCCCTCCACCCGGCCGTGTCTGCTGCTCATACACGCTTATTACTCTGTCGCTTTATATGCTGCTTATGTAGGTCAATACAGGCTTCTGTCGTGCATATATGCATGTAATATCAGAAGACGTTTGCCTGCTTCTGTGTATCAGGAGGGTTTTAAGATGCTCTGGATGCTGTAGTAAGCTTTCAGTGATAGCACTTCAGTAAAATCAGACTGCGATATCAGTCAGATATCACAAACCACAGAAGCATAATCAGCAAAAATGTACTTAAGCATTTAAAAATAAAGCATTCGCTGGGCAAAATGTCCCTGTTTGTCTGTTCTGCATGAGACATTTTATTCTGTGCAGCTATCAGATAAACATAGAGAACTAAGTAAAAACCAAAAAGTTCAATATGTGCTCGTTTCAATGTGGTCAAGTAGAAGTGGAAAGAAGAAATGGAAATCCCAGGAAAAACTACAGTGGGAAGGCTTTTGCCATCTTTTGTCTGGTGCTCTGTTAAAAAAAAATGTAGCTGAATGGATGGCTTAGCTTTGTACAAAAGGAGTTGAAGGAGTGGGAAAAGAACTCCTCGTTACGCCCTCGAAGCTTTTACTTTGAAAGTCTTTGTATGCTTTCTGTAGATGATAAAGGTTTAACCATCAAGTGACTAAGCGGGGTCATTCATGATTCATATAAAGAGCCATATACTATTTAATGAGTCATCCTGATATTTTAAATTCTGATTGTAAATATACTGCACTTCTACTTCAGCTTTTCATATGTATTTTTACATTTTTTAATTAATTAATTTCACCGGAATGAACTCAGTTGTGTGGAAAGGATCATGAAAAGTTGTATGACCCTAGAAATATTAATACCATTTTCCATTACACTGTCATGTTTTATTGTGAAATATGGCTAGAGTACATGTCAGGGTAACATGCTGTTGTAGAAAGTTTGAGGGGGAACAATAATGCCCAAAGTGACAATAAAAACACTTCAGTTGACAGAATCAGGTTAACCTGTTTTCCATAACAATGATTAAAAACCACAATTATCCCCTATTAGGTGTGATAAAGACAAAGAGAAGCATTAAGAAGTACTCCTCTGTCATTTTAGTCTCTAAAGCAGGTGGCTCAATGGGTGAGAAGCTGTTACTAAATTAAATATATCTGGAACAATTGCTTGTGTTCGCACCTTTACTGTATATTGATACTAAAAGAGACAGTTACAGTAAATACAGCTGAGGAGCACAGCATAGTCAGTCATAAAGGGCAGCGATAAGATTAAAGCTGCCACTTATCCACCAATCAGAACTGCTCCAGGTCTAATCAGTTAATCAGAACAATCAGTATGTTAATAAATGTGACAGACTCTCATAGTGTGTGAGTCTCTAAACTGACTACCTAATAACTCCTGAGCAAAGCTGCACTAAAGCAGTATTCACAGTAAAACTGTTTAAATGTTTTAGCTTCAACTTTGGCTGTGCACTCAAAAAGCGGGACTAACTTTGTGCTGCAATGTCAAACATGTAGAAAGTAGAGCCAGTTAACCTCTTAACCTCCATCAGGACATCACTGACCTGTTTACAAATGCAGAACTTGTGGTACCACGTCTGTGGTTGTTTGTATAGGTATTTAAAATGAAGAATTCTGGGTAATCAGCCCAATGAGAATGCCTCTAAAAAAGTGGTTTGCTGTCAAAAACAAACGGTCTATGGGCTACTCTTTCTTGGGCTGTTATAAGAGCAAAGTTATAACAAAAATCTGAAACCACTGTCTGTGCTTATCATGTTGTGTTCTTTGATTTATGATGTTTCTCCTGTTTGTGATCAACTCCATTGTAGCTCCTATTTAGTTCCTGTCCATTTTCAACCAATCAGCATTTGTCCTATAGTGTCAGCCACTCTGAGCTTTGTCCTGCTGGGTTTTTGGACTACACAGAAGCACAGGAGCATGTTTACGTAAGCTGAAAACCCCTTTCCATAGGCTCTGCACAAGCAAATAGGGGTCGCAGTGCTTTAAATTAAGCAGTAGTCAAGCGCTAACAGGTTAAAACGTGTGCATAAACAGGAAAAGGAGTGACAGTCGAGTTCACCCATGAGACATCCTTCAGAGCTTTTACGTTGTCTATAATTTCACCACATAGAGAGAGATGTGATTTAAAAAAAAATACAAAACCCCCCAACAAATATTAAAAAAGGCACCATGCAAAGCACAGACAGTGATCTTTCTCATGTCTCCAGTTTACTGTAATTATAAGGTAGGCAGGTGATAGCAATCACGGCAGTAAGCTAAAAGAGCTGAGCTCTGTGAAGGTTAGTGTGCATCCATCTCTCGTTCATTTGCATTAAACTGAGGGTGGGACAACAGCATGGCTGTTTGTGTGAGCGTATTCACAGACATGAAGGCATCTATTGTCAGTGGGGCTGCTGCAACCCCATACAAACCTCAGAAAACCCACGATCAGATTTCAAACATCAGTGTTTGTTACACGCGGCTGTTTTAAGGTAAAAATTCTTAGAACTTCGGCTGCTTTCGTTTTCTACAGAGAAACGTGATGTCAAATATGATGCAAACAACAGAAGTGCCTTTGTATATTGAATTCATTTAAACTTGTAGCTATAAATACAGCGTGCAGTCTCTCGGTTTCACTCTGCACTTTAGTTACTTTTGAGATTAGTAAAATTAAATGAAATTAAGGGTTATTATGAGATAAAATAAGGAGGGAAATCCAAGTTCAAGCAATATACAGTACAACACATTTGAAGTTAGTCCAAATTTCTATTCTATTATAGGCTCTTCTGGTAACCTTTGTCCTCTATTTGTACTTTTGTCTTGCCAATATGTGACTGTATTCTAATTTCCCTTTAAAATGACACCTTCTTCACTGTTTCTAACAGCCTGTGGATTTATTTCCTGTAAAATCCGGAGGATGTTTGGTTTATACTCACCTCAGAGCACCCTGCCTCAGTGCTTCTCTTTCACTCCCCCACAGGGCCTCAAGCAAAACTAGCATATATGTCACTGATGGACTCCAACCCAAACTTAAGGACAGAGAACAAAAACCTGATCTGGCTTCAAAGAGTACTATGCTTGCTGAACAAAGGAAACTAAGGTCAGCTTCTATGTTACGTATGAGGACTGCATTTAGGAGATGGACATCACCCGCTGGTTTGTGAAGTCCTACTTTTGAAAACTCAAGCTGAGGATTTGGGCTGTCGCCATGACAGTTTTTTAAAATCAGGTATAGTTTTCATAAACAAGCTAAATGATACCCTGCTTTGGTGATAGTTTTTACACTACAGTGTATCATAATTTATAAAATGAACATCATGTTGTATTAAACATGAGTTGAATCTTATGATGGAAACCATAAAATAAACAGGAAAGTGTTTACTGTAGCATGGCTCAATGCAACAGTATTTTCATATACTTCTATACAATGTTATTTGTGTAACTGATGTTGCTAATGTTATTGCTAACAAAATGGAAATGCTAGTTGGTTAGCTTGCCAAATGACTTCAAAACTTATAACTCAACTAGCTTACCAACTTATTTTTTACTGTATGCCAAGCAGTTTGTATTTAGCCAACATTAATTATGTAAAGGTACCAATAAAAGGTATAATAACTGATGCTCTCTATAGTACGAATGGAAAGATCCCAGGCAAGAGTGATTAACCATCTAGCTGTAACCTATATAGCATGTTTTTCTCACTGTAATTAGCTTTTCACATTCTAATCAGCTTTATTGTCATTTTACTAAATACATTGCCTGGTGAAAAAAGAAAAGTTACAACCTTGATTTAACTGAATAAAAGCAATATGTTTGGTCTGGCATCAGGTTATTTAACGTTAACTAATACAGCGAGTAGATTCTCATTTCTTAAAAAAAACATCTCGCAGGACATATCGAGTTGTTACTCCATGGGTTGGAAGGATAGTGGTAAATCACCATCTCCGAGGAAAGAATGTGGTTGGAAAAAAAATCTTGAATGATCATGATTGGAGATCACTTAAACAACAGCTGAACTTGTGACTAATAATAAAAGTTAGAGAATTTCCACTTGAACAATGATGCGCCCATCATAACACTGTGGGGGCAGTGTTGTGATCTGGGGTCACTCCAGTTGGTCAGATCTAGGTTCAACATTATGTGCCTGAAAAAATTAGGAATACCTGAATATACTGAATGACCAGGTTTTCCATCAGTGGATTTCTTCTTCTCTAACAGACGTATTCAAAGGTGACAATGCCAGGATTTATTGGGCTCAATTTGTGAGAGAGTGTTTCAACATCACTTTTACTCATGGATTGCCCATCATAGAGTCCAGACCTTAAACCCATTAAAAATTCTAGGGATGTGTTGTAGAAGACTTTACGCTGGGACCCGACTTCCATCATCAATATAAGATCATGCTGCCATCAAATCTGAAGGAAGTCCAATGATTTTTTTGTCAGGTGAGGCAGTGTACTTGGATATATCCACTACATTGGCCTCACAGTCATAGCGCAACATACATGGAATACAGCACAAGTAATACTGCAGCAGTACAGCACAGTGTTGCAGATGTCTCAGTGCTTGCTCACGTAATGGTCACAGTGATTGTGATGTGGAGTTCTTTTGTGGAGATTTGAGACTACCATTGTCTGACATAAACCCACTGGACTGGCCAAATGATATGCCAGTACTCAATAAAAGGCACATGATAGCTCACTGGGAGTTTGCCAAAAGGTATCTGAACTAATCTGATTTGATGAAATAAAGGATGAACTTTGACCAACTTTTCAATGCTTTAAGAGACAGGGCAATGAGATGGACTCAGCAATACCATCTACAGTCAAGCACAGTGGTGGCGGCATCATGCTGTGAACATGTTTTACTCTGGATGGGCCTGAAAGAGTAGTCAGGAATATTAGTCACAGAGCAATCCCGAGTGGAAACCTTTACCACCATGCTCCGAATTTCATGCTCAGACTGAGGTTAACATTTCAATAAGGTAACAACCTGAAGCATACCACCAAAAAGTACAGGTGTGGTTTTTGAAAAGCTCCTTGTTCATTCCTGACATTAATCTGTGTCTGGGGTGATAAGACTGCAGGTCATCCAAACCAGCACACATACGTAGGTCCTACTACCATCTCCAAGTCACTAGGTGCAATAAACTTCATGCTAAAACCACACCTGTGGCCTACGACTCCACAAGAAATTAAATACAAAAACTACCTAGTAAAATAAATTACATTCTTCTTACATCCTAAGTGAATTTGCCCACCTCTGCCCACCTCCAGTATAAAAATATTAAACTTTTACAACGCAGGAATAGATAGATCACATTTTATTTCATACTTTAGTCCTCGTTTCACAAGATGGAGAAATCTAGGCAGCGGTAAACTACCCTCTACAAACGAAAACCTTTACAACGACTGTGCACTGACACTATTCTGACATAACTTCCAGAAGAAATGTGTGCCAAACTTGTATTAACATTCCCAAGAACACTCAATGCACTGCTGACAAAGGTGCTTTCACTGAGTTCCAAGTGAAGAGTCTGAATACTGATGTAGATCGCATAACTCTGAGGATTTATTCCTAACAAATTTGATAAAGAATTGTCTTATTTTAGTCTGTTGTCTACAGACTGAAAGAGAAACACATTTTTTGTATTTTCAGATGAATCTGAAAGATAAAATGGACAAAATGTGACAAAATATTCAGTACAAGTCACCACACTGTAGTCTCCTGGCTTATTTGACCTTTATGTAGCTAAAAGTCCAAAGTGCATGGTTTCTAAATTGTAACCAGATTTCATTAATACATCTGGGTGACTGGGTTCCTGACACGTGGATGCAGCCTGAAGTGTTGGCTGCATGCAGAAG
The DNA here is from genome assembly GCA_015106755.1 of Etia nguti. Lineage (NCBI taxonomy): Eukaryota > Metazoa > Chordata > Actinopteri > Cichliformes > Cichlidae > Etia > Etia nguti. The sequence goes on along the minus strand of VUQG01001693.1, from coordinate 46,677 downwards.
CAGACTCAGATATTTGGACAAGGTCAATCTCTTTGCAACACAGCAAAGGGGCAATGCACGACAGTGCTATTTTCCCCCCTTGGATTATAATTAGAGCTGCAGGGCTCAAAGCACTGAGTCGGGAATTAAACACCACTGGATGTCTTCACATCAGCACACACGACATTTAACACCTGTTCTTAGAAAGTCGTTTCAAAATATGCCTACTACAATTTATCAGTATGCTTCAACACGGCCATATACAGACACACAGAGAAGACTCAGATTGCAGACAGGGAACACATTCATTTAAATCCTACTGTTCATAACAAAAGGCCTGGCTGTGCAGTCTCACGGGATGAAAGCAGGTTTGATCTGTCTTGAACACTAAAACAATCCCCAGATACTCAAAGCACCACTTGGACAGATTAAAACATTTATTCCTGCACCTTTAAGATTCTGGTCAGCAGTTTTGTTTTGTTTTTTAAAGCAATCTTTTAAGGAACCTATTTCAATGGGGACTGAGAGAAAAGGAAGTATCCAGACAGAGCTTTACATGCAGACTCATTGAGCAGGACTTCCCTCTTGTGCCTTTTTCAAAGAGGGCTGTTACATAACCTGATGGAGGCAGTGTTAACAGAGACAACAGATGTCCTCAGTGAACCCAAAGGGAGGCAAGACGCTTTCATGGGAACTCATTTTCATTACAAGTAATACACAGGAGGGCACAAAATAATCACCGACCTGAAAAGGGGCATGCTGGCAGAAGGATCATGCTGTAATTTAAATTAAATAGAAAGACCACCCACCCCCCTGACATTCACACAGTTAACTCGCAGTCATGTACTTTTTCTGTCATGTTCCTTTGTGTTTCCATGTATAAACCTGGCCTTGCTTCCTCTTTCCATGTTTGTTAGTAGGTCTTGTCCAGACTTGCCCTCTTTTTTTTATCCAATCAGTTTGCTGCTGCACAACGGGAGCCCAATGAGCATTAGGGGCATGGCAGGGGCTTGGTGAAGAGGGCGGACCTGAGGAGAGGCAGCTCCAGGCATGATGCAAGGAGGCCTGATTTACAAGATTCCCCAATACTCCAGAAAGGCTGTGTGAAAGGATCACTTGGAACGCAGTGAGTCATCCAGATAAAGTTTCCAGGATGTGACAAGTAAAACGGTTAAAAAGTATAAATTCTGAAACTTCAATTTCAAACCCACAAAGTATTTTCTTTTCACTCATGTCAGATTTCAGTCTTCATTTTTAAAAAGAAGATTACCAGAAAAAACTTATAGTTATGAATGCACACAGAATGTGCTGTGAATCTGGCAGCCGCCACATGCTGTCACTGCTGGGAGATAAAGCCGAGTCGCAGCAGTAATTGAACTACAGTAACCCTGCACAGGACTGAACAGGTTTACAGTGCAGTTAGGGCCATCTGTACCCAGAGGCCCTGCAAGGGGCTGCAACTGGCACGTTGCGTCTCAGTACAGTAAAATATATCTGCACTGAGACTTCAAACGGAGTCCCATATGCTCCAGGCAAACTCCAGATATTCTAATATTCTTATCAGTGCTGTAGCAAGAATAAATATGGCCCTTATTAACTAACCTTTGATTTCCATTCTTTCATTTTATGTAGATTTTAAGAGTAAGTAGCAGTAATCTCATAAAGATTAAAGTGATGATGTGGATTAAATTAGATTTAATGGCTCTTTTATGTCAGTTTTAAGCATTTTTGCTGCTGCTTTTCAGTAGTGGAAGGCTGATGATAGAACCACGTGCCCACTCCCTTATGGAAATGGAAGGTGTTGTTAGATCCATTTTATCTGGAGTTTAGTCACCCAGTGCAGGCGTTCCCATCATGAACAGCTACCCTACAGGCTAAGCAGAAGTTGTGACACGTCTCGCATGATGCCACCTTGTGGTATTTTGGCTCAGCTGCGTCATAGCACAAGCACCACCATGTCCTCAATAGCAGTGTTAGAACAGATAAGATGTGGTTTAAAGAAGTTGCTGTGTCTGAAATGGACTGTTTTCATATGGTCCTGTGATCATGTTGAATCAGGAGGGAGCACTGATGTCTGCAGGATGGTTGTTTTCACACAGGCTTTTTTTTTTTTGCTGCTGTGGTCTGAAGTTTGCATTCACTGATC
>VUQG01001693.1:25102-44532 GCA_015106755.1 Etia nguti | reverse complement strand
TTCACTGATCATTTTTTTTAAGCAGTTTTTTTTTGTTGCTTTTTTCTGGGTGGAATGATTGTACAACAGACATTAGGAAGACCACTCCAGAAGCTCAATATTAGCCTGCTTTCTCCATTCCAAAACTAGTTTTGATGTGTATGTGTGTTTGGGAAGGCATTTGGTTCATCAATGTGGGCAGCTCCAAATTTCAGTCAAGCTTGAAGGGGTTGATTTTGTAGACGGAGCGTCTTTCTTGGTCAGCACCTTCTCAGTCCACAGCGATGTAAAACTTGCTTCACTCTGGACAGTGACGCTGGTGATCCAGCAATTTCCACTTCCAATTTCCTCTAATCCGAGGGTGACAGTGTGGGACTTCTTCCAGATATTGGCAAAGTGATGACACATCTGAATAGAATGTACTTGCATACAATTGCTTGAACTGATGATCTTGGAATCTGCAATTGTTTAGAAATGGCTCCAAGAGATCTTCAATTCTCCAAGAGAATTAATCAGTCAACCAATTAATTCCTAATTAAAAAACTTCTCAGAGCTTCACCGAGTCCCTCGGACTTACACATCGTTCTGAGCATTGGTCAATACAACAAGTCAAACTAATTCTTTTTATGCTGTCAAAGAGAAACTACCAGTTGTAGTCTATCATGATCAGTCATTATCAACTTTAGGTTTTGGCCTTGTCAAATTAAAAGACAGTGGTGCTGAAGGTTCTACTATAATTAAAACATTTAAACAGGGTTTATGTAACATTTGAACCTCTGTGGATGTGAGAAAAGCCCAAATAAATTCAAACTTGTGGACCCAATTCTCATTTTCCTTAAAGATGAATGTTGCACAATCATTCCACCTTGATAAAAGAACATTTAAAAGAGATCTTTAAAAGCTCAAAAGTCCCACGATATTTATGCCCATGGCTCGAATGTATTTCTTAGTTAAAAAACAAAAAGAAAGAAAAAAACCCCACAACATACGCACACAAGTCCTAGTATATCTAAATGTTACATTTAAATGTATTACTGGGAACAGCTTTAAAAGACAGTAGATTGTCAGTACTAAAGCTGAAAGCAGCAGAGTTGCTGACATTTGTTTATCAGCATCAAATGACTAAACTTGCAGCTCTGTTACAGACCAGGAATACTATTACAGCAACAGATCACCAGCAGGCTGACAAAGTCTTTCTACAAGCAAGTCAAAACAACCCTGGGAACTTATTCTGATCAGTTATCCAGTTAGATTTAGTTTTAAAAAGATTCCCCCCCCTGGAAGTTATACATCAACCATTGTGTAAAAAGCAAACAGTTTTTACACATTTTTCCATATTCTTTACCGTGTTGTTTTTATTTTTGGTGAAATATAGCTATAAATCGGTTGCCATATAGCATATACTGTATAAACAGAATAGGTGTATCTACACCTTTTCAGTCAGTAATTTACTCTTTCCACCTAATTAAATTCTTTGTTGTCAGTTATTTTTATGAGAATTTTCTAGTTGTTGTTGTTGCAAAAACCTGTTAATAGCCAGGAAAAAAAATTACTATCACGATCGCTGCAGCCCACGATGATGGGAACAACCATCACTGGACGGGTCGACGAGCAGCCTGCTAGAAAGCATGGAGTCACTTACCCCTTCCCACACTGACACTTGTAAACAGAAGTTACCAGAACAAACTCAAGCCGAGGTCAGCTGAGTGGTTCACAGCTTTGAAACTATACCTCACTGTTTGCTCAGCTGTCATTAAACTGTAAACTTTTTCATGATTTTGAGCACACGAATGACTTTTTAACAGCTTAAAGGGAGACAAGTAATACAACAATTCAGCTACAGGATAATCTTAGGTGCAATAAATAAATAAAAATGCTATATTAAGATACTACCAGGGCACCCAGGGCTTTATTGTTTACTGAACAAAGGGAGAAAAAGTTTATTACTGACATAAACTCAACTGCAAAACAGTTGAAGCCCCACTGAGAAGTCTTTCTCAAAATTGTTCTCATTAATATTGTTATTATTATCATTATTATTAGTCGCACCAGGAAATATATGTCAAAATTGGACTTTATACATACATTTGACATAAGAGATTAAATTATGATTCACAATCATGCTTTATTCTTGTTTATTTCTTATAAAAGAATCAAATAAAAGGCTCTCTGAAGATCTCACACTTGTTGTATCCCATTTTCTTTAACTAAACTATACTTTTCTTTACACCTTAAGTCTCTTCATCTTAAATATCTTTTGTTAGTTTGTGACTTCAAACCAAAACTTCATTGATTGTCAACACAAAATCTAGCGTAGCACCAGTACAATAAAACTGTACTTTTGCTTTTTTTTCTTTTTTTTCTCCTTTTTTTTGAAATACTGTTTTTGAATGAAGGAGGGAAATCTCAGAATAAAGGGATCCTAATAATAAGTACATTTCAGAATGAAGCACCAACCATAGAAAGCATTTTTCATAGATAGGGTTGTCAGATACACAAGAGGTCAAATATATTAATGACTATTAAATTAAGCACAACAAACAGTGTAAATAAAACACTGCAACACAAAGCACTCTGGGAGCTGGAAACACCATATTGGGAAGTTGGGGGACAGTCGTGGCTCCTCTGGACTCCAGAGATGGTAGAAAGTTTCCTCTGAGAGAGATCCACAGGATTCTGTATTAGGACGAGTAGAGAAGACTACTGTCTGTCCAGTTCTGTAAACAAACTCTCCGTCTCAATGTCCGTAACAGCCTTATTTGATACTGCAACCAGGGACCGGAACAGCTTTCGCTGGCCCGCCTCACTATGTGAAATGCAGAGGAAAAAAAAAAAAAGTCAACACTTTAACTTATCAGGTCCATTCAGAAATGATCTCGAGGACACCGGAAGTGAAAAATGGAAAGGAGGCTCTGAGCGGGTGATTAGGTCTGAAAGTTATGTGCCATGATCTCTTCTCTGCAGGTCTCCAGATCTCTCAGGTTGATAGAGAAACCATCTGGGCCAATGGCCTCCCTGACTTAAGCGTCTTAGCTTTACGCAAGAGTTCACCAAGATAAAAGCCTTGGATTATCTCCCGTCGAAAAATATCGCTTTCCCTCAGGAACAAACTAAAACAGAAAAAGTCCTAAGCATTATCCGTCCCTTGCCACAAGAATACATTTATAGAATCAAATGTGTTTACCCTGATGGCAAGATATACATATACACTACCATGTACATACATAATTAATAAAAAGGTTTACTCAATAGTTCTCATGTATTCAAATATACCTATAGATAGGAACCTGAAAGCTGCTATCCAGCATCGACAACTCCTGTGTGCAGGTCCTTCAGATGACTTCTGCCTAAGGTCAGAGGTCATCGGTGGAGTGTCAGTCGTTACTGTAGCTGGAGATAAAATCTTTGACCCTCGTTACAACGGACGGAGAGGTTTCCACTGAGCTGCTGCCTGGAGGGAAGGCCGACAAAATGACAGTTTGCGTGGTGCTGTGGCGCAGCTCAAGAGAGGCTATCGGCTGTGAGGCTTCCCTGTGTTTGTCACTGCCTCTTCCTCTTCCTCCTCCTCGTCCTCTTGTAGGATGTGAATCGAGGAACCCAGTAGTCTCTGGAGCTCCGGTACACAACGCACCAGATCCACAAGTCCGTCTTCTTCCTCCTCTTCTTTGTCTTCCTCCTTAGTTTTGCTTTTGTAGGGAGAAGCCAAAGTGGAGCTCACCTGGCTGACCGATACCTGCCTCCAGAGCTCAGCGTGTGACAAACTCACCACCTCCAAGTGTGGATACCGCGCCCGGAAAATCCGCGCAGACATCTTCAGGCGCTTCAGGACATCCGTCAGCAGGAACCAGTTGCAAAAGCTGCAAAAGCAAAACATCAGACATCAGCTGAAGGTGGCACGCACAACACGAGGTTCAGGTGTAAGCATCGTCAAATAAACAAAAACATGAAACTATAGTCCAGTTTTTATGTCCAGACAGACAAAAAAAGAAGTGTTACAAGAAGTGTTTTTTTCAAGTGTTACAAAGCCCGAAATAAATATGCCTGCCCTAAAATGATGTGAAATACCCAATTTTGCCCACTTGCACAATGGTTAAGAACCCTTCCAAAAAGTCCGGGATCCAGATCAGCTTCCAAACTAAATCACTACTAAGCTGGGCCAAGCCCCAACTCTGATAAATGCCCCATGTAAATCCCTCAAATTTCTGAGTAATCCTACAAAAATGCAACAAACCAAACTAAACACAACCTATTTGGCAGAGGTAACACACCGTGAGGCAATGACCTGATCTATTAATGTTTTCTTTGCAGAAATAACATCTGATAAATCCCCATACTAGTTTCATCATCTCAAGAGTAATTAAAGTACCTCACCAATGAAACTGAAGCTTAAATATTGTGTTTTTGTAGATAAGAAAGCAGAAATATTCTTCATCATCCTGCACTTGTTCCCCTTTACACTCAGGAACAATAAACAACAACCCACGACAGCAAAAATGTTGGTTGGGAACATCATGCAGATATCTTTAGTACATTTCCAAAAAATGTTTATGTACCAGAAGCTGAAGCAACTGCTGTTTGCTTACTTACAACCATCAGTATCTACTATCATCATAGACTATCTGACCTAAATTGCTGTAATTCTTAGGCATATTGCGCAGCGGTGACCAAATTTAGATGACATTTGACCTATGAGTGGCAACAGGAAGGCCTGATATTATATTACCAAAAGAAATATCAGATTTATTACCATGCGATTCTTCGCCAGTAATCTCTCATCGTTATGAACTTACCCCTGTGTTAATGACACCTGCACGTGATAGCAGGGTAGCAGAGGCTCAGAGGAGAACTCGAACATAAGACAATCTTTGTCCGACTCTCGCTCGGTCTTCCCCGTTACATTCTCCTCCAACTCCTGGTTCTGCTCAGACAGCAGGAAGTCCCAGCACGGCTCCTGGTCAGTCTCTGTGAAGGGAAGTTTACTGAGGTGAGAAAGGGAGGAAGAGCGGACAAGCTGGCTGCGTAGGTTACTGTGCTGATGAACGAGGTCTGCATGCCCTCTAGTGGGCAGTATATTTGCACCAACAGTTCCACACATATGACTGGTGACAAAAATACACATAAACACACTTCATGGTGTCAGTCACAGCTTCAAACATAAAAGCAGATGAAAATAATGGCTTTTAGCGATCATTTACTGATTTATTCACTGTTTTCTTTTATATAATTTCACATCTCACAAAACCTGGACAAAAGCAAACTAGAGCTTAATGTTTCCCTTTTTGGGGGGAGGTCTATACCAAAAAAGAATAACAACTTTACACCACTTTGAAATCATATAATTTCTCTTTGATATCTCCAGTCATTATGTGTTAAGGCAATTCAGCAAACTACTCTTGATGCACGCATATTTTTACAATAAATTGTGCATCTATGAGTAAACTGTACAGTAAAGAATATACCCTAGGAATATGACATTCAGCCTGTATTTACAGCTGCTTGATGTCAATGATCAGTCTCTTTAGAAGAATTTATTTTGTTGGCTTAAAGGGAGAGGAGCTAAAACAGCTTTTTTTCAGACAGGATGAACCAATAGCCTGCACATGTTCAGTCAATGAATAGAAACACTGAACTGGAAATGAACATAAAAGTCTCCTTTAAACCTGTATAAAAACAAAAAACAAACCTCTACAGTGGATATATAAAGTGCACAATGACAACTATAAGATCCATGCTGCCATTGACTGGCAGATTGTGATAAACTGACTGAAAGAGCTGGTATTACTCAATGAAAAAAAACCCAAACAGTTAACAAACAGCTGCAGTTATAAAACCTGATTATCTTTTGTCACTAAGACTGTTCAGAAACTGTAGACCACTTTGTCTTTAGTCTCCTTCAGTTCTTCCATGCAACTCTAATCCTGCTTTCCTTCCACTGGATAACTGGCTCCCTGTGGCTGTTTACAACAAAACACGGATGCTAATACTCAAAGCTAACACCCCCTCCACGTCCCAATGGTCAAGCTTGAGCCCAGTCTATAAACTGGCTTCCATTCCCTGTGACTCAGGAGTAGCACAGGAATGCAATTTCAATTACTTTTATACCACCACGCTTACAAATTAAAGCTGGGTATTTGATTGATCAATGGGCTGACATTCAGCAGACTGACAGGTTCAGCCTGAAGGTTACTCACCGAACAGCGAGCTGCTGTAGAAATCCCAGGGTAAACTAGGATCCTGTTCATTGCGGCCTTCCAGGTCTGTGAAATATTCTGGAGAAAAGAAAAAATACACGGTATTATTTTTTTTATGACTCTGGCTGTTTGCATGTTATGACTTCTACGCGGAAATATGTGGATGAAGGCTGATGCCAGTGCTTGTTCTGGACCAAGCAAAACGTACAATGGTATAAGGATAAAAGAAAAGTGGACTAAATTAAGACCATCAGCAAAGAAAACAAAGTTAGAGCTTGTGCATGTGATACGGTCCATTGTGCAGCTCTGTGCAGCTACCAGGGCAAGGAGAAAACAGTGCATCAGAGCTGTATGTCTGTGTCTTTCTGTACCATCTACTGAGCCTTCATCTCTCTGTTTATCTGTAGCCACTTTCACACATGCACTGCAGCAGCGCTGCTTGATTATGGCAAATATAAACACAGTTATTTTAGTCAATACTGAGATCACAATTATTTAACACCATTATTCACAGACTCAGAGACAAAACTCAATAAAAATAACCAAGTTGTCTTCTTTACTGTGGCTTTCATTGAATTTTAACGTGAATTCTACAAAAAATTATTTGATAAAACACAACGAAAGAGATATGAGCTGAACTAAACAAGCCACAGCCTGGTGGAGTGTAACTGTGAGCTCGTAGGGAGCAACAAAATTAAAAGTTTGGCGAACTGAAAGATGAAACAAAGACAGGGACCTCTAACTTCATTGTGAAATAGAATGTAATCAATTTACCCTGATTATTTTTAATAATTGTGGGAACCCAAAACTGTAAGTAATTTTGTGTCTGTGACGATGGAAGTGCCCTAATAAATGAGATCGGACAGTAAATGGTGTTTGCTCGGTAGGCAGGGGTGATGTCTGACAATCTAATACACAGCGAGTGAAAGTGCGTCATGTGGCCTGCCTCGTGCACGCTCGTCTGAGCTGCCACCCTTCAGCTCAACCAGACAGCGCAGTGAGAACGTGGCTGACATCATCCATGTCCTCTTGTGTTGTGCAACTCTGGATAATGTCCGCACTCTATTCTCTCAACACTGTTGATGTGTAAAAACTGCCTGGAGATGCACGTACGACGTGAGACTAATATGCGACCAAGATACAGCAGCAAGCAAACATCGACTTATGTGAATTATTTATTGTTTAACCTGGCAAAGTGCTAAAATAAAAATTCCGACACCTTTAGGACTGCATGAAAGTGGTCATGTTTGTAACAAGCTGGCTTTGGGATTTTTCTTGGAGCCACTACAAAACACAAAGGAGGAACTATGGATGGGAACAGTTTCTGAGGAAAGCAGATTTTAACTGACTCCAGGGAGGCAACTTACAGCAATCATATGTTATCCTTCCTAATGGTTATTAATAAAAATTTATTAAAAGCTTACGGCACAAAAAATGATTTATTCAGAAAAGTTTTTCTCCTGTTTTTACAGAACAGCAGTGTTTTGAAAAGTCCATCCAAATTCAACAGGCGAGTCAGAGCTCATCGCTGCAGCTTTTTACTTAATTAAATTCTCCTTGTTACTTAAAAAAAAAAAAAAAAAAACTAAGGATGCTGGTTCTTATGACAATTACCCAGTGAAGCCTCCTAATTGTTTTCCAACATTCACACACACAAACACTCTCTTGGCTGTGTTAGGGTTCAGCATCTTGCCCAAGGATACTTCAGCACATAACCAGGAAAGGTCAGGCAGGAATTGATCCACAGGTTGGTAGATGACCCGCCCATTCTTAACAGGATTAATCATAAATCAATCAATGCCTAATCAGACACAGTAACAAGACATATTTGATGAGCTCAGGTTGTTTCAGCTTACTAGGACACTTTTTAAAACTTTGTGACAACCAAATTCAACTGGAAGACAACAAAAACAATGATTTACACAACTGTCAGGCTCTTTGTGGATGGAAGAAGATTTGACTGAAATTCTCATGTATGCTTCATGCAACCTGTATTGCTTAATACTCAAAAGTGATGCAGTGGGAATGGGCGCAGAGTTTACTAATGTGTTGACACACTGCTTGATGGATGACTGTAAAGTTACAACTTCAATTATTTATTTTCCTGTCTCATTCTAAATAGCTTTATGAAACCATTTGTTGTGTCACCAAATGTTTGTTGATGATTAAAAAAATGAGTTTAACAAAGAATAAACTGTTAACCTCTTGTCCAGTGGTGTAAAGGTGAATAAGAAGCGCGAGCTACCTGTGAGGAATTTCTTCATGCTTGCACTATGTGCCAATTTGACTGGTGTATGTCCAGAGTAGGTTGCTAGAGTCGGGTCTGCACCGTGGTTCAGAAGCAACCAGACTATTGGTAAGTTATCGCTTGCTACTGCATCGTGAAGTGGGCTGAGGGGAAGAACAGACAAAACACAAAAGACTTCAAGTAAAGCAGCTTTCTATTATAACGTCTCTGATTAAAGCCACTGTCATGCTGCATGAAGCCTCACCGTGTTCCATCCTGAGCACTACAATTGACATCTGCACCATTGTTCAGCAGCATCTGGACAATCTGAGTCCAGCCCCGGGAGGACGCCTCATGGAGAGCTGTGTAACCGGCATTATCACGCCGATTGACCTCACGGATGTCCTTTTCGAGACAATACTGGACTACGTCCTGCAGAACACAGGAAGGAAAGATAACTGTCAAATTATCATGCATTTTTTCCACTGATGTCAAAATTCCTGTTACCAGTAAACGTGTCGGGTTGTACCTGATAGCCCAAGCGCGCAGCACGTTGCAGCAAGGTCTCCCCTGCATTTTTATTGACAATCAGCCGGCGAACCTCTGGAGGAACGGGCCTTTTGGTTGGAGAATCTGGACCGCTGCTTCTTCCTGACGAGCTTTTCTTTTTAGATGGAGAGGACGGCAAACTTTTTGGAGCTGGTGGTGGGCTAACTGGTACTTTTGCATCAGCTCCATCATCATCCAAGGCGAGGGAAGCGCTACTCTTGCCCAAACTGCAGCGTTTGGTCTTATTCTAAAACACAGATTTACTGATTAGAGAACTTCCAGCTGCCATCGCAAACGTGAGAAACACAGATTTCAATCAGGCCACAGGGGGGCACTGTAAGCTTGTATATCCATTGTACCTTGTTTCTATCAACTATGCATGATCTGTGATGCGCTATCCTCCCACAAGCAGCATCGGCAGCTTACCTTCGGCTCATCACTGTCACATAGGTGTTTGCTTTTGAACTTCCTCTTCCCTGAAGGCTTATCATTGCACTCTGGAGATTCTTCACTCTCCTGGTAGCGAACCGATCCTGAGCGAGTGACTGACGGTCTCTTGGGAAGAGGCTCTGGACTGGGGGCAGCGGGACTCGGACAATGTTCCACCTGTGGAACTGTAATGGCAAATTAGACCTGGTGTTATACTGAGTGGTAGACAGGAGATACACCAACAATCCTAATCTTTACACACCACTCGTTTATCAACACTGCACTGATGCAGCTTTGTGCTCATCCCCATCTGCCAAGCCTTACATGGAGAATGGAATAATTTAGGTGCTGATATCAGACTGTCTGGTACTTCCAGAAGCTTAGCCATCTTATCCACGGAAAAAAGAAAACTGCTGTTTGTCAGCTACTCTACTCTGATTTTGCAATCATATGCTCAGATCTGCCATGTCCTAGCTTTTTCTCTACATATACACTCACGATGCATGTCATTTCCACACTAACAGATAGAAGATGTGGATCTTCTGAGAGAGAAATATATAGATATAGACAGAGAGACCCCAAGCTGGTATCTGTATTATTGTAAGGTTTTTTCCTTACAATATAATATAAAACACCTTGAGGCGACTGTTTTTGTGATTTGGTGCTATAGATAAAACTGAATTTAATTGAATAGAAAATATATTAACCATGGGAAAAGTTTAAAATAATGACGTCAGGATCTCAGGATTCAGACAGTTTTTTTCTACTTTTTCCTCAGTTGGACAGAGCTGCTCGATAATCACAAAATGTTGGTAAATCCTGAGACCTCACTGACTGTTAAAGTTGATCTTAAAGTTCAACTTTTTAACCATAATTTATTTGTGTAATTTCTTTAGAAAAACCAAACCAAAGTCATTCCTAACAGCTGATGGTTTTGCTACTCACCAAAGCCTCTCTTTCCATCATCTTGCCTGGAGCTGAACTAGACATGCCACAGATTAATTGCACAGTCCTACTCTATCATGTCAGCGAGAGGGAATATCGTTATTAACATCATCCTCTCAGGCGCTCAGCTCTGGCTGTGAGCACAGATTCTCACCCTCACCTGCCTGCTGTCTACATCTTCAGTTTTCGAGGGGCAGCCAATCAGAAGAAAGTTATCTCAAAGGAGCGGAGCTAAAACATCTTATTACTGCGAAAAAACAGCCAGAGACACAATGTGAGCAGGTCCCAAGGAAAACTTTTCTGAACCGAAGTACTGAAGTGACTACCTTTCACAGGGTATTAAATACGTTAGACGGTTACCTAGGCAACCGTAGACTGGAATGTCTGCTAGCGACCAGCTGTCAGCGACAACGCAGTGCGCAACAAGCATGGACACAGCTTGAGTCTCCAAGCTAAGTGACAGTTTTGAGTCATTCATTCTTAAATTCATTAAACAGAAATTTCTTTCATGAACAATCTCAGAACTCAGGGAGAACCAGCATTGTCACCTTTGCCATTTATGGTGCAAAAGCTAATCAAAGCAATGTATTGCAAGTAAGTAAGTTATTTATTAATGTGTGTATTTTATCTAAAATTTACCTTAAATCCCATAACACTGGGCGAATTCTGGCTTTTTAAAGCTTTACTCAGCTCTATTTTGACCAAATAAAAATTGAATTATAATGGAGGAAAAACATCGAAGCAACATGAATTGTTACTTCCATACTAAAACCAAAAATCAGAAAGGATTAAAGTGAATAAACTGCAAATTAGTTTTTCTGTTGTTGTGGACAAAAGTTGCTAAACTTATATGTATATGTGTACTGGCTATAGAACTACTCCACAGAGTAGAACAGAGCTTTACATTATTGTCAGTACCGATTCATTCATCAGATTTTTTTTTATTAAAAGAATGAATAATCACTTAGTCTATGAAACGTCAGAAAAGATGACAAATACCCGTCACGAGCCAACAGAGCCAAATGTTTTGTCGCTTTTTATGGTCAGCAGCCAAAAAAGGATTAATGTATAATGGTATTAAAAGAGAATGATTCAGGCTTTTTTGTGAGGCTGTTTCTAACAGTTTGATGTGCTTGAAGGACTCAAAAACAACTAACAATTTTTATTTTCAATTACACTTCTATTTTCACTGATGTTTTTGAATAATAAATGACTTAAAACAATTAATAATCTAAATAGCTGAAAATAATTTTTTAGCAATTAATCAGTTGATTAACTGATTGATTAAATGATTACCTACTACCGGTCATTTAGTGAGAGTTTGATTGCATAAAAAATATTCAGCAGCTGCTGTATTCAAATTTTGTTGAACTTCATCGATTCTCAAATCATTCTCTTTTAATACTGTAATATGTGAATCTTTTTTTTTTAAACCTTCTGACCAGGATAACTTTTAACTGATCTCTACCTTCTGGGACTCCACCGTCCTTTCTCAAAGAGTTAGATTCTTCGAGGTGTTCTCCCTCTTCCAGCTTGTCTTTCTCTGTGATGTATTCGCCAGTCTGATACTTCTTACTACGACATCGCCGACGTTTCTTACGAGATGGCGTATCGCCCTCTACGCCGGACGTTTTGCCCTTGCCCTGTAGTGTACGTTCCGGCAGAGGATTCGATCGAGGCCTCCCTCTCGGACGGCGAGCAGGTTGGGCCGGAGTCAGAGAGGGTGAAGGGGATACTGGGGGAGGAGGCATTGCCGGGGGTGGAGGGGAGGGCGTCGCAAAGCCCCAGAGGTCAAGTCGAGCGTCATCAACTCGCCGCCGTCCTCGCCTCAGTCTTGGGAAGGAGCACTCTGTGGCTTCGGCCTCCTTGGTGGATACGGCGGGACTAATGAGAGACGCTGAAGTCTCCAAAGTCTGAGGACTGCTATCTGTAACTGATTAAATCATATCTGATTGTTACATTCACACCAGACTCTATGCCAAGAGTAAGACTGAGACACTGACTCCAGGTTACTTATCTCTAAAACTGAAACTGTGAAACCATATATTACAACAAAAGGCTACGCTTTTTTAAACAAATAAAAGCATCATTAAATTTATTACAGATACCCACATCTTTGCATATTGTAGAGACTTTTTAAGGAATGTAAAAGCTATAGGATTAACAAAGACTCTACCTGATTTTTTGCAGATTTGCTGCTCGGCCTTGCTGGGACTGATCTTTTCCCTTGGAATCGCCTCTTTAGTTGGAGGGGAAAGTTTTCCCGCTGACAGACTCTGCTCCGGCACAGGTGCACATTGTTTCTTCTGCAGAAATACACAGGGGACAGAGTGAGCACGCTCTATTGGAGGTTATTGATCACGAGCCTCTCGTGGTGACAGAGAGCATGCAAGAGACTCACAATAAGCCCTCGAAAGTGAAATCATCAGTCATAACTTAATAATATGAAAGGGAGCTCTAAATAGCCTTTTCGCACTTTAAACTCTTAAAAGACGATTGCTACCTTAAATATTTCTTCAAAATTTAACCAAAGAGAAATAATGAGAGTAATAGGAATTAATAATTCACCTTCTTTTTAGAGGACACTTTGGTTGGAGTATTTTCTGTCTCTTGCTTTTTCCTTCCTGCAGCCTTCTTTAATGCATCTGTTGGAGATTTCTCCTTTACTCGCTTCTTAGGACTGGTCTTCTTTTGTTTGACGGCAGCAGCTTTTGCTTTGGTTGGCGACTCCTCTTTGGTTCCGTTTGTTTTCTTCTCAAACTTGTCGCCTCCCCCCGCACACTGGCCTGTAAGAATAGATGCAACCATGCCCTCCAATTTGTCACCAGGAGGACTGTCTGACAGCCCACTTTCTTTCCTCAATATCTCCCCCTCTAACACCTGGGCTAGTTTACTCTCCATCCTGTTCCCATTTGTTGATGCACTGCTCCCGTAGAGATGAGACTCGCCTGCGGGCTTCGAGGAGCCTTGCTTCACCTGAAGTCCCATGTGCTCTCCCTGACCGGTGTGCATGTCAGTGTTATTCTCCAAAGGCTCAGCAGCATTTGCCTTGTCATGTCTTTTCATAGCTTGAGTAAAATCCCCTTGAGATGGTGCACTAGGCCACTTTTCCACAGACCAGCATGGTGCGTATTCAAAAGTAGAGGTATGCTTAGATTGTATGTCTTGACTTCCCGCGAGTGGATTCAGACCATCAGCTTTCCGTGATGCAACAGGCGAGCCTTGGGAATTACCTTCATCTGTCAGTGTTGTTGTATCAAGAGCTTGCTGCTTTACAATGGACGCAAGGTTAGACAGAGGAGACTTCATTCTCTCCCATTTATCATCCTCAGGTTTGGACGGGCTGTGATGGGCACTTGGAAACTTACAACCATCTGTAACTGCGGTGCCCTTATTCTTTGGAGATCCCTGTATGATTTTTCGATGAACAGAAGAAGCTTGATGTGATGATGTGAGATGAGATGCCTGCTGCCAAGCTGGACTGACAACGGGAGCAGAGTATGGTACCGCTGTTTTGCCAGGCCCACACTTCTGAGGAATTTGAGCATTTGTTGAGCTTAACAACGCAGTGGTTAGGGCTCCTTTTGAGGGACAGTTCTTAGTTATGGCTGTGCTGGTGTTTTTAACATGCTTGACACTGTGAGCATGTTGGTTACCCTTCATCAGACAGGATGGCTTCTTTCCTCCTGAGGCCAGATGTTCTCCTTGGTCAATTATAGATATAAACTCCTGCTTTGCAAAACTCTGAAATTCATCCGCAAACGTCCCTTTTCCATCTTTGCCCCTTAGAGTAGAAGCCAATATTGGACTAGCAACTCCTACATATGTACCAGGGATGTTTTTTATTGAATCTTGTGAAGATCCCTTACCCCAGGCTGGTTTGGCCTCTGGGATCTGGTGATTCTGAGACCTATTTAATTGCTTTTGATGAGATCCATTTCGGTGGGTGTTTGGTAAGATGGGGTATTGCACAGCGGAGCCGTAACTTGCAGAATGAGTCTTCTTTGAATTCAGAAATTCTCTCTGATTTGACTCAGTATTGTGGGATTCCATCATAGTAACAGGAGGGTCATTTAAGCATTTAGGGCGTTTTGATTTGGCAGACAAATCAAGGGGTACATCTCTTGATTCAACTGAGCAGACTGTGTGGTCGTCTGTTGTAGGAGGTGTGGTTTTCAGAGAGGCCATGGTTGTCTTATCTATGCTGTTGTTCTTCTCTACGTGGTTCAGCATTCTGCTCTGTGAGGCGATGTTGGCCAGTGCAGAGCCACAGCAAATGGCAGCAGTCGGAGACAAGGTGTAGTGAGTGGGTGCAGCTGAAGTTAATGATGGGTGTTGCAATGGTAGGGCAATAGCTGGTGAGGCTACCACAGAAGCTAAAGATTTATGTTCTCCTACAGATTTAGCATTCTTACTTGATGCGTGGTTAGATTTGAGTTTTGAGGTCGACATGCCTGTCTTTTTCTCTGCAGTCGGAGTCCGGCCCACAGACAACGGGTAGGGATAGGTCCGCATGAGAGGTGGCCCTGCAACACCTGAGCTTTGAGGCTGGCTTTCTTTCTGAAACTGAGTGGCTGTGGGTTCTCTCAATGCTGCAATCTGACCTAATGCTGGTGGAAGATTCATTTTACAAAGCGGAGAGGAAAAATTTGCTGTGGGAAGGAAGGCAACAGGCTGGGCTGGTTTAAACATGGCAGAGCACTGAAACCCAGGTGGGACACTTTGCACAGATTGTGTTTGTGGATGGGATTTCTTATTGGATGTCACATTGGTGTGACAGGGGCTTAGTGAATCCTCCTGGCTAACTTTTACACCACTTGACCACTGAGGAGTGGGGAAGACCCCAGAACCATCAGCTCTGAGCTTAGAGGTTTCTGCTCTTTTGTCTGTTCTCTTTTCTGAGCTGGTGAGGACCAAGCCGGACATTGGTGCATTGTTGGGCTGTTGAGGTGGAGAAAGTTCAGGGCTGTGGTTGTAGTTGTCTGGGCAGGCTTTTACTGTCTTACAGTCTTTTGTTGGAGTTGTCTTATTTTGCTGACTGAGAGTAACATCTCCTCTGAACTCAGGGGGGAGCGTCTGGGGGGGATTTCCCACCATGCTAGCAGACGCTTTATTTGGAGCACTGATCTCTCTGCTCACCGTGCCTCCATCCCCTACATTCATTAGTGTGGGATCCACCTGAGTAATAAGAAAAGTTCATGAGGCCGGTGTTAATTAGATAAGAGGACAGGATGCGCTAATCAAGTAATATAACTTCAGCAGAAAAAAAAACAATTACCTGCATAGGTGTTTCTTTAGCACAACATGCCTCAGGGGGTATCTGAGTCAGTCAGGTGAGAGTTTTCTTTCAAATACAGTGATATGCTGCAAAACACACAAGAGAAAAAACATAAAACCACTTGCTGTGATTACTTTAGCACCGCTCTCCTTTCAGCTACAGAAAATATCTGTTCAACTAAACCTTCGTGAAGAAATAAGTAACTAACTTTGGATAATTGAAAACTTCCTTTCATCGAGACATGCTTGGAGTTCAGCTGTGTTACAATTTCCTGAGAACAAGGAGACAATCTAGAGCAGCAAAGAGAAGTGTGGTAAACTGACGGCGCATATTTGTTGTGTTATTCCCTTTGATTTTATTTTGTTGCACATAGGGAATGTGGAAAGCTGCCAGTGCTCATCCATCTGAAATGTGAACTCTCTTCACTAAAAGAACATTGTACATTCACTGTGTAAAATGAGATCTAATGCATTAATTGCAGAAAAGAAGGATTAGGATCCAATGAACCTTTGGCAGAGACACGTAAGAAACTACCACCAATGATCACCTCTTTCATGTTCCATTTCTGCGACTTAACCTTAAATCTGATGTACTCACGAAACTTTTTATTTGGAAATTAAAGGAGATGGTTTTAACCCTTCTGACAACCTCCCTACCACAGAGTCCATATCATACAAAATATCACATCATACAAAAAAGAAAATTATGAGAAACCATCAAAGGTTTTTGGAGCCAAAAAGTTGAATCATGTTCAAATAATTAAACATTTTCAGTAATAAAAATGGCCCAACAATTTCTACGTCTACATATTCACTAGAGGTTTCTCGCTCACGCTTCTTGCGACTTCACAAAATCGTCCTGGTTGAACACAGAGGGGGTTTCACCTTCAGCAGGTGTACACAATATGAACAGTAGTACTAAGCCACATCTCTCAGGTGTTTTCAGCCTCACTGCCACAGATGAATAAAATCAAGCACCTAGCTATGCAAACTGCCTTTACAAAATTTGTCAAAAAAACAGGTTGTTCTAAAGCGTTCAATTAATTTGAGTGTGGTACTGTGGATGCCATCACTGCAACAAATGTGAAATTTCAAATGTTCCCCCCTAGATAACTCAGAATCAACTGTGAGTGGTACTATTGCAAAGTGAAACTCGGCCACCATGTACAACTACACTATGGGGTCTCCAATATGCAATATGCATAAAAGTCATCAACGCTCAACTCACTCAGTAACTGCAGCGCTCAAAACCTCCTTATTTGACATTAACATCAGCACAAAAACTGCGCCAGAAGCTTCATGGTGCACAGTGTTTTATATTAATAAGCAAAAATATCTATTACACTTGAGAACATCGAGCGGCAATTAGCAAAAAAAGAGAAAATTACGTAGGATAACCATGTGCTAACTTTAATGTAGCCTGCGCATACATATGCATTAGGGGAAAATGTGCAAAAAATAAATATCAATGCTAGATTAGACCTGGAATCAGCAGAGTCTCAATATTACAAGATCGGGATAAAAAACATAAATGGGATACCCCTAGTTTTTACTGAAGGAGCCCAGTGAGAAATGCTTTTAACAGTCACTTCAAATAGAGGCTCTTCCTAAGGCGACCCAGGGCCTGTCCCCAGCAGGCTCATTCAGTAATCCATGAGGCAATCAGCTGTTACTGCTCAAATGATCTTTTGTTAGAGCCGACATCAGTGTGTGTGTTTTGTGTTGATTAAGTCATGCACACCCGTGAGTGACTCGAAACGAGCAAAGGTTTTTGCATGTGCGCATATAGTTAATGATTATGCATAACTGGACCGGTTACTGGCATGCAGCCTTAAATGCTCATCAGCCAGATTTAATGACCAGACAATCCCACTCACTGCTTTTCTATTGAAAACTCGCACAAGACAAGTTAAAACGCACTGATGGCCATACACACGATTACGAATTATAATTAAAGCGTGAATCAACTTCATATCATATAAATACAGCGCTTACACCGGGGACACACGCTGGAACTGACCCTAGTATTTACTGTAGATAGAGGTGAGCGCAGACGAGCGCATCTGCAAGTAAATGAGACGACTACAAAAGGGACTGTGCAACAAGAAAATCTGTGCCAAAGCTTTGGGGGGGAATGAAAATGCTTTACCCTCGAATCAGTGAAACATAACGAAGATGATGCACATAATGACTGACAAGCCAATCTCTGATGGAATCTGCGAGCACGGACTGAAAAAAGGGAAATCCAGCGATGCAGATGCCGCTGTGTGCAGCGACGGTCTGCATACATTACCGTACAACAGTTGCTTACAGCTACTTTGTCTTTGTGCTGCGATCGCGGTCTACTCCGCCACTAAACATTTGAATTCATCCGCTCTGATGTAGGCCAGTAAATATATGCAGCAGTCCGCGCATACACACACAGACAGACTCACACACACACACACACACACCGTGGACAACACAAAGTCGAGCCTGGGAGAAAAGAGAGAAAGAAAGAAAAAAGCCTTTGAGGAAAAACAGCCTCGAAGAAGCCAAATTGTTCCGATGTAGCCTACTTCCACCCGGTCAGCTTGCTGCCCAGCCCACGTACACGGCACAAAAGACACACGTTCCCAATGTCACATCTGAAAAGTGCACAATAACAACACATGCCCACTGACGCGTTAGGGCACCCCGAAAACAACACGTTTACCTCTGTTATAATTATCAGCACGAAAAAACTCTGGAGAGCTCCGGGTCGCTCCCTCTCCCTCCCCTCTCTCTCTCTCGCTGGAGATGGCGAGCAGTCACCATGAAAGAATGGCAACTGGCTCTCAGGTGATCGGTCCATCCGCACACAAACACGGGCGCAAACTGAGCAGACAGGCTGTCTGCGTCTCTGAACCTCGTCTAAATAACCCGGAGAAGACGGGATGGGAAGGTCCAGAGATGAAAGACGGATGTTTGAGGAAAATATAGCAAAGTGACACGAGCGATTTCGCTCCTGTCGAGTGGCTGCCTGGGCTACGACGTAGGAGCACACAATGTGTCACATCTCCCCCTGATACGGTAAGTGAACATCAATGCGAAGACGCGGGGAGAGCCAAACAAACTAAACTCCTGGCCCGTTTCATCAGCCTACAAAGTAACCCTTCCGGCAGACGTTTTTACAAACAAATAATCCGTTTCTGCCGCTGATAGCACAGAAAACTGGAGGCGCAGACTTACTGGTAGATAAGTGTGTGTGTGGGGAAAGAAAAGTAACCACCAGGAGAACGACCATAGGGGTGGGTGACACAACTTATTGTGCGGCTGGAGTGGCCATGAAAAGGGAGCAAACAATATATTTAACTCCGCTGACCACCACTACCACCTCCAGCAACGTTAGGTTTCCAGCTTCCCTGCGCAGCGGAGTCTCCGCGAAGCCCTCCCAGCTCTCCCGGCGGTTTGCATGTTGAGGCAAGCTACTGTTATTTATCCCCGACCTAATGCGAAGTGCTCCCGTCCCTCTTATCGGCCCTTTGGCTGTCCGACTGAGCCACTTCGGCGTGGAAAGGCATTCACCAGAGCCCCCGACCCACCGAGCTTCTCCTCTGCTCTCCTCTCCGGCCCCTTTCGGACTCTCTCTTTCTACGCAAAATACTGAATAGTCCCCAAGACAATCAGCTGTGGGGATAAAAAGATGTCAAATGACACAAACAGTTACGAACCTGCTCGTCCAGATGGCATGTGAACCACCGTGCAGGCACGACTGTGATACGGCCGTGTCCAGCCTTTCGCCTCTACAGTCCGCGGCTGCTCACTGATCTCGACGGTTTTCGGTCCTAAAAGTCCGAGGGGCGGGGGGAGGG
>VUQG01001693.1:6250-21266 GCA_015106755.1 Etia nguti | reverse complement strand
CACACAGCGCAACAAGCTATTGTTGTCTCCACGGTGGCTTCGCTGCGGGGCCGGGGATGTGATTTTGAAGTAGAATGAATACAGTATGTAATTTTGGCTTGTCCTCGCGATCTTCCCTTATTGCCAGTTTTCGGTCTGCAGCAGCTGGAGATGAAAATCGCGCACCCTGGGTCCTAGCGCCGGGGTAAAGCCCTACAGGTGAATAACAAACACGCTGGGTGCTCGGTGGGCTTGAATCTTTAAATGAACGATCCTCGGCGAGTCAGACATACAGTCCTTATAAAGCAGCTTCTCACAGCAGCTTTAGATGTTCTGCTTAGAGGTCACTTAAAAAAAAGAAAAGAAAAAAGGTGTGATATAAATTTTGATTAAGCGTGTCTTCAAGTCCAATTACGCTGCCCACGCATTACTTTAACATTCTAATGATGGTTTAGCGTCAGACCCGTGCAGCCCAATTAATCACGGCACGCTGCAGTCTCCTACGAGGCCATCCAGCTCATTGGAGATGTGCAAAAATAAGATAGTAAAAAGCCAAAAATGAAAGTGACCAGTTTTTACTTTAAAGGTTCATTCATTGCTTGTTAAACTTAGCCACTTACATGAAGTGTAAATATGAATGTCACAGGATTGTGACACACATTTTCTTTGCCACTGCTGCACAGTTTACCCAATAAGTTTTCACATGTTTAACAGTGGGGGAAAAAATGTTAGAAACTACCTTTACTGGTGGATTTTATATTTGCTGATATTAGCTCACAGCCGATATATCGCAACTGCCATTTCAGATGGTAAATACTGAATACTGTTTATGTCGTGTCACTGTTTCATGGTTTGTCTATCATTTGATCTCACTGCTCAGGCTGTAGCTTTACCATTCTGTGTGGTTCTGTAAAGTAAAGGTATTGAGTAATACCTTTTCTAGAGCAGGCGTTAATATGAATCTGCTAAGGCAGGAAGCTTTGGACATGAGTTAGACAGCCTATATATTTCCTGTGTGAATGAAATATCGTAGTTCAGATGCAGTCTTTAAACAACAGAACTTTAGGGCAATGAGTGTTATGATGAATCATCAAACTGATACAGCATAATACTAAAAAGGTTAAGGGCATACCATATAATTCTAACTCTAACTGTTTAACTCCACACTGGGTGGCATTTGTTGCATGCCACACCTCCCTCTCTCTCTGCCAGTTCACTGTCTCTGGATTGTGAACAGATGAAGTAACAAAACCAAAAAAACAAGAACCAAAATATGTACAAGCAACATGGAGGGCCTGTGCCCTAAATGTCACACATACAGGCTAATAAAGGGTCTGAAATCATCTGTAGATATGACAGCCAGAAGTTTGGCTTTACAAACCAAACCTGTGGATAAATATATTGTTGAGTTACTAATGAATCACTTTAAAAGTCTTGAAAGAAGCTCACAGAGGCTAATAAAAACAGAAATAGCTTGTTCTCTTGGCAACATGACAGACAAGACAGAGTAAATTACAACAGCACAAATATAGATGTTAGAAAAATAAAGTTAAAAAAGCAAGTCTAATCACTAGAGATAGAGATTCACATAACACAATGTCTATTTTATTTTAGTTAACAAATTCATTTTAGTTAAGTTCATTTAAAGCACTTTACTGCATCGCTATGCCTGGACCTCTCAAAGGGCCAGAAAGGTCAGGACATCCAGACAACTTATTAGAGGCTGTAAAAGTAGCTTAAGTCAGTAAACAAATCAGGACTGCTGTTAAAGGACCAGATTTTCCAGGATACAAACCTTCAACGGATCAAGAATTAACCAGTAGGATAAGCGCTAAAAGCGAACACAGAAAATGGATGGACTGAATGTGTGTTAGTGAAAGTTTATGATATAGGACCCATGGTCTATTTGCCATATGAGGCTTGTCTGCAGATTTAAGGAGCAGTCATACTTGTTTTTCTTGAAGAGAGGAACTGGGGAGCAGTACCTGAGATCTTTCATAAAGGATCTGACTGAGCAAAACTGTCAGAGATGCTATAAAAGACTCATCAGACAACTGCTATACACACTGCACAGTAGGACAGCTGTCTGTGCAAGTAATGGCCACTGCTTCCACTGAATTCATGTTCACACAATTATCTATTTAGGGGACTGACTGCAGGTTAACCTGAGCTGGTTATTTTTGAGACACCATCATATCGGTTAAATTGTAAGCCCAAATACAAAATGACATACATGCTTACTGCACATGAAAGCTTTAGAATTTCACAGTTTAGATTTTATCTGCCCAGATTTTGAGATATCTGACTGATAATGGACAGTCTGGATGATCTAAAGACCTTGCTGTGAGCAGTTGTCACTGGAAATACTGGACTTCGCACTGATGGCCAGAGTCTATGGAAACTGCTGACAGTGACATCTAAGAATTATCCAGAGTAAGTGGGACACTGCAGCTGATTTTTAAAAACACATTTTATATTAATATACATCATTTTGGGATGGGGGACCTAAAAGTTAACAAGAAACACTAGCACAACATCCACAACCCACAACACTAGGGCTAAATGAAATGTTTTTGTGCAATTCTGACAACCTGACACTTTATGCCAGATGTTCATGTGGCATGTGATCAATTTAAGGTGTTTCATGGGGAGAAAAGACAAATAGACAGACAAGAGCATAAAAGGAAGATGATTCAGAATGAGAAAACCGTAGATGCCGCTTATAGATATGGCACAAACTTTCTATGTTGACTGAGACATAGACGGCTCTGCAGGTCACACTCCCGAGGGCTCCGGGTCTACAGTCACTGGAATCATATGTAAGTCCGAGAAGATGACCATCAAAATGGCCACAGGCATCTAACAGAAAATGACATTGCTTGTAAAAGTGGGAACACGCTGCACAGATTAAAGTCCAACTGAAACAGCAATTTAGTTCCAGTGACTGATTTTCAAGATGGTAGAACATCTGCAGTGGTCTGCACCAAATCAGGCCGTCTACTCTTGATGGTGGGTATGCATTATTGTGTAGAAGAAGATTAGGAGTAAATTCTTTCACCCATTTGAAGCTTACATTTTTCCAGTCAGTTATGATTTACTCAAAGCATCATAAACCTTTTATACGAGACAGCTGTCACTCTGTTAACAGATCGACCGGTCTGCAGTGTAGCAGTACACGCTTCACTGTAAATCACACAGTTGCATTGCATCAAATAATTATCAGTTTCAGTTTCACCTCTATGTGTCCACATTCTCTCTGTTTATCACAAGTGCATTTGTGATTTCAGTTTTTTATGGCCAGTATCTTTCTGTTGTTAGAAAACTGAACACCCTCCTTCCCACATCATCTTCAAGGAAGAGCTTCATCCACACATCCATGCATTTTCCTAACGATTTATCCAGTTCAGGGTCACTGGGAAGCTGTAGCCCAGGGGTGGGCAACTCCAGGCCTCCAGGCCTGGTGTCCTGCAGGTTTTAGATGTGTCCTTGATCCAACACAGCTGATTCAAATGGCTAAATTACCTCCTCAACATGTCTTGTAGTTCTCCAGAGGCCTGGTGATGAACTAATCATTTGATTCAGGTGTGTTGACACAGGGTGATATCTAAAACCTGCAGGACACTGGCCCTCGAGGCCTGGAGTTGCCCACCCATGCTGTAGCCTATACCAGCTGTCACTGGGAGAGAGGTGAGGTATACCAAGGTCACATCACCAGTCTATCATAGGGTCAACATAGAGACAGATAATCATTCATGCTCACATTCACACCTACAATAATCACCAAGTATATGGACTTTGTGAGGAAGTTGGAGTCCATATTGGAACCCACACAGATACAGGGAGAACATACATACTCTCCCCAGAAAGGAAAGCTCCATATATCTGCTAGATTCAAACCTAGGACCTTGTTGCTGTAAGGGGGCAGAGAGAATCGTTACACTACCATGCCGGCTTCAATACAAATATATCCAAAATGCATTGTTTTCAATCCTGTGTTAAAGGCATGCTTTGGAATATTTGACCACAGGTGGCACTATGGAGCAATAAGTGTAAGATACATATGTACGTACAAGCCACCCTGTGCCCTTGGCGGATACAAGAGATTTCTTGTAAACAAACAAAATATATATTTTTTTACATTTAACATTAACACTTCCTTTATCAATCATTTAGAAAGCCAATTTTAAAGTATTTCAAATCGAGCACGGTTTTGATCCATATCTGCTCACTGGCAAACATATTCCAATCTTTTGTTTATTGTGGGACTCGGATTGCTCTCTCGCTTTGTACTAAGGTTCCTGGTTTGAACCTTATGGTCAGCTGCTGCCTTTGTGTGCGAAGTTTGCGTGCTTTCCCCGTGGCTATGTGGGTTTCCCCTGGGTATTCTGGTTTCCACTCACTGTGAAAGTGTTTTTACCTGTCTCTGATCCAGCCCAAAGTCAGACAGGATAAGCTCCAGCCAGCCATCCTTGTCTTAAGTGCTTGAGAAAAAAGCTACTGGCCTTCTTTTTATAACGTTCATGAAGACATTGTGATCTGAAAGGCTTCTTTAGTTCTAAAAGGTGATATGAGTCCCAGGTATTTAACCTTAACTGAAGTTGTCACCTTGGAGGTGATACTGACCCACCCAGTCATCCAGTGAGTCTTTAGGGTGACATGAGCCAAGGTGTGAATTCTCTGTGAGACAGTGCCACAACCTACCATTGTGTGAGTCATTAAGGTCACATGGGTCAAGGTGTGAATGGGGGTTGAATTGCCTGGGAAGGGATCGTAAGACTGCATTATAAAACGGCTGATAGTTTGTGGCATCAATCACTTTCAGATGTATGCAGATAACCCCCTTTACCTCTCAGTCCAGCTGTCTGTGTTCTCTGCCCAAAATTTAAACATTTGTATCCTGAAAGAAGCGTCCCTAAAAGGAGTTTCCTTTGAGGCCTAGTGACAGAGAGTACTGATGATTTAAACCTTCTCTCACTATGATCACATTACTTGCAAATATATATCTGAAATCACAACATAGACCTTACTTTTAACTTCTGTGTATGTTTATTTAGTTATTTTTAGAAAATTTTGCTGGTGCAAGCCTCGACAATAATCCAATTTAAAAAAGTAGCAGTTGATTACAAGCCCAAGAAATGGCATTTGGAACTGCCTAGCATCAATAGTGGACATGTAAATACATGAAGATGTGTCTTCATTTGACAAAAAAATGAGGAAACTTTGTCCCAAACCTTGATCCTGTTTCATTCCACACACTATTAAGGTGATTGACAGCTCGTGAAGTTAAAATTCCATCAACTGAGCAAAGAGCCAAAAAAGAAGCTATTTTAAATAGTCTTTACAAATGTGCTACAAAGAAAAAAATGCTTTCAGTATCTCTGTTTGACACCAGAAACACAAAATGTCCTTTAAAATGAACATAGCTCTAAGATAATTCAATCTGATCTATAAATGGAAATTAATATAAGACTTAATTTCAAAATTGCACATAGGTGAGATAAGCCAATTCATATATACAACGTACATAGGACACCTTTTTTCCCCAGCATTTTTAACATCTGTAACTGCTTAAGTAGAGGACACATCCACATAACATTTTCAGGGAAGACTAACACCTTTGAGCTCTGTTAAAAACTGAAACCAAATCCCTTTGACAACAATTTCTTCCTATAATTACTATGAGCATCGATTCCATGAGATACATTATAGTTTCAATAACAAAACTGCACCAATTGAATGTTCATGGTCCAGAGTAATAGAGCCCAGCAATGGTGCCCTAGATGTTTTATCACTTGGGAAAACTTTGAAAAGTGAATCATATAATGTGGGATAAATGGCTAAAACAACTCACAGCATATAAAAGGTCTAGTTCATATACGTAATTTTTTAATACTCATGAATTTGGAGCCTTTAAGGTACTTCTAGGGCATTTGACTCAGAAAGTATGCATATTATGAAGGTAAAAATTTGGATTGATTCAGTAAATTATATCATTTCCAAGCACGGTACTGTGAAAGAATGTTTGTGTGGTCTAAACACTGAATAAAGCTGTTTGAATGCATCCATTTTACTCACTGATGAAATTTAACATCGCTCTTGCCCCAGTTAAGAGTCAACACACTGGTAGGATTCCTCCATCACCTGATGAGGAGGTCATCCAAATGACTGAAGATATAGTGAATGGCTACGGATAATTAATGGATCCTCACCACCTTCTGCAGCACTTGTTGGACACGCAGCTGAACACTTTCTCTGTTGCAGCTCTGTTGCCACAAGGACACGTACAAAAAGTCTTTACCAAATCATCAGATTTAAGGCACTTATTATATTATATTTACATTTATTGAGCTCTTAACTTTTTGTTTTTTCTATTTAAAACTTTTCAAGCTATTTTGTTTTATGATACTGTACACATGTTACTGAGCTAAGTTGCTTTTCATGTTTTAGCTGCTTTAACGCAGTGATTTCTCATTTGGGGGATAAAGAATTTTTTAAAAATCTTACATATATTAAAGTTACTTTACAAAAAAACTGCTCATTCTAAAGAAGTCAGGTAGGAAATTCTGTAGAAAATGAATATTTGTAAGACTGAAATTGTTTGAAAATGACTATTTAAAAACTGTTAAATCTGCCATAGGCTACAAGGTGTTTAGATGAATAACTCTATTTAGTTTACAAGAGAGTTTAAACAGAAAAAAAATTATTAAAAAGATTTTTATGAAAGGTAATTCTGCTATCTTATTTGAGTTTTTGTGTCATATTTTTAAGTTTCAGTCAGACAAAGATAATACACTGGGCTTCAGGGAATTGAGCTGAAAATTTAAGCAGTTTAAGCTTTTTCAGTGTTTTTTAACAAAATAATTTAACATATCTCCTTAGCAATTTAACTTTAAACTTGCAAGTTTACTTTGTGATACTGTATGGCCTTTCTAGCATCATACACACATATCATTCGGTCAAATGCAGTCTGTGGCACAGATCTAGCACGTCTTGCATTTTGATCCTGCCCACATATGAATCTATATGATTAATTCTGGCCCGCTGTGTTGGATCAGTGAGAATACAAGCTCTGGCTGGCTCTCAAGGTGTGCTATTGTACCCCACATGATAAACAGACGCAGCTGTCATCCCCACGTTGTTCAGCCAGCCCGACTCCCCTTCCCTCATTGGCACCTAAGAAAGCTGGAGTCAAAACAGCTAAAAATGGAAGAATGAGATGCCAGGTGATTTCAAGAGGCCAGTGAAAGGAAAATCTCTGGAACAAATAACTTATAGTGTGCATGGTTGAAGATCAAGTCATTGCAAAGATCATAAATATGATTACATATTTCAGACCCCGCAGGAACATAAAAAAAAAAGGAGGGACCGGCCATTTGAACAGAAGCCTGATTGAGGAGCCTGACCAATCAGCAACAGACACACTTATCACAATTTAGCAAGAGGATGAGAGCGCTTAGGAATTTATATTTGAACCCTCTGATGGGCACCTCTACAGCCCTCGAGATGAATAATGCACAACAGATACAGATAAGCAGGACAGTGTTAAGAAAGGTAGACTGCTTCTGCTCCAGGACATGTTTAAATACCCTGCTTGTTGCTGCTCTCTACCGCGTTATTCTGCTTATCTAAATGTCACATACAGCCGGTGATGTGTAATGTTTAAACCTGCTAAGTGGTGTAAATATTACAGCAATATGTGTGTGTTTTTAACACATGGCCAAGGTAAATAATAACTTTCAATGTGTCTCGCTATCAGTTAGTCTTTGATCTAACATCGTGCCTGCTTCGTCTTTTCACAATACACTGAAGTACAGTTACAGTGTTCACCTATGTGGCAAAAGAGGTTTTCAGGGCTGGGATCACATGTTTGAGCAATAAACACACTTGATCCATGCTAGCCGAATAAGCCAAGAGAGCTTCCTAAGCTAGAAACGCTAATCCTGACTTGGTATGTTAGTTCACGCAGTCGGAAGGCTGGACACCCGGAGAAATGGAGGCGACTCGCCCCGCTCGATTATTTCCAGCTCACAAGTAGCAGCTCAGTGCTAGCTACCATAACGTGTGATCGGTCAAACAAGCAAAAAGAAAAGGGGGGCTCCACTCGCGCTGGAACTAAAAACAGCAGCAGCTAGGTTAGATTAGGACGTAGTTAGGTTAGTATCCGAGCGAGATGACTTACTGGAAGAGACTGACATTCATCGTCACTTTGTCTAAAAAGCAGCGAAGCACAGGGAGCTGCTGGAAAGAGCAGTGAATACCAGCGGACTCTCAGAGCGGCTTTCCTTCATCATATCGGAAAAACAAGCGATTATGAGCGACGTTAGATGTATCGAGTATTCTTTATGATGCTACACTTGGGGAATTGCAATCAGCTGGTTCCATAGTGTAGCGGTTATCACGTCTGCTTTACACGCAGAAGGTCCTGGGTTCGAGCCCCAGTGGAACCAGGAATAATTTTCTGCTTCGAAAATGAGTGGAAACCGCTGATAAATTATTAAAATGAAACTAATGAACACTTAGTCTATACGTCTTAAACGCTGCAAATATCAGGCTGGACTCCACTTAAAAATACGTCGCATACTCTCTGAATTGCAAAAAAAGAATATATGAAGCAAGAGTAACAGGACAATCTGTTACTCTCTAGACAGAAGTACTGTATAGAAGACCTACCTATTTTCAAAGGCTTTCGGATCTCTTTGACACCGCTTTTATTCTGTTTTATGTATTCTGGTCTTTCATCTCATTGGATGATGCATGCATGTGTATACGTATACGCGTATTTTATGTTCACGTATGTGTGCTTGTGTGTGAATGTGTGTATATGTGTACACTTTTGTATATGTATGTGCATACGTGCATGTACATATATATTTCTACAAACAACTGTATATAAGAGTCTGCCTGTGTGTGTGTGTGTGTGTATATATATATGGATGTCTTACAATGTTTTTACAATGTTTTTTTTTTTAAATCTCATCTAATACTTTTTTATTTGATTATATTATCCCTCTGTTCAGCACTTTGGCCAACACTTGATGTCTTTTAAATGTGCTATATAAATAAAGCTGACTTGACTTGACTTGAACTTGACTAAAACATTAAACTATAGCAGCACTGCTGTGTCAAACTGGCTTAAATTGTAACCCGTTCCTACAAAAAAAAAAGATATACAGCTCTGAAAGCTCTGTTTTGTTTTAGCTGTTGTTACAAATTCAAACATTACTCGTTGGTGCTGACTGTACTACAGCTTCTTATAACTGGTGTTTCCTGCAAGTAAAAAATCAGGCGCCCCAAAAAAGAGGTTATGGCCTTCCACCAAGGGAAGAATCCCCTGGACTGTAATAGAAATATTTGTAACAGTCTTTTTTTTTTTTTTTAATGTGGGGTTTGATTTATGCAAGCTTAAATACATTTTTGTTAAAAACATCCAGAAAAAAGTAAATACTTTGTTAAGTAAGATCATACAGACTGCCTTAACAACCGATAGTAGCTACATGTGTGGAAACCTTCAGAAAGGCCCATTTTGAAGAAAGAAAGGCCCTGTTATAATGTCATGCACCACTATTCCTTTCGGTAAAGAAAAACATCCACAGACTCTAAGTGCATTAGATAAAGCACTGTGCAAAAGTCTTGAGTCATGATGATACACATTACATAAAATTGATTAAATGTTTAAGTAAAGAAAAACAGGTTTATCTATCTATCTATCTATCTATCTATCTATCTATCTATCTATCTATCTATCTATCTATCTATCTATCTATCTATCTATCTATCTATCTATTTTATAATATAATATAATATCTATCTATATATATATGTTTTTTTTTAAATCTGCTAATTAATCGAAAATAATAAGAAGGTATAGCCCAAACAATTAGTCATACCACACTGACTGTATACATGAAGAAGGGTTACAGAGGAATCAACAAATGCTTGGTGCTCTTTTTAATCTCCATGTGATGTTTCAACATTAACAATGAACGGGATCGTTAAAAATGGAGTGTTTTTGATGTTGTATGTAGTTTGTGAATTTCAAAAAGATATACATATAAAGCAGACTTCAGGATAATTAGAGTCCACAGAACAGTGAACAACAATTAAGAGAAATTATGAGTGAAAACAAGAAGAAAAAAGAGGAAGAGCAAGCTAGTAACAAGCGGGGCACATAATCTAAAAATCCATCTTTTCCCCTACTTATCCAAGTCAGAATTGCGGGGGAGGAGCCTCGAGCCTTTCCCAGCTGATATAGGGCAACAGGATGGGTACACACTGGACTGATCGGCAGTCTTTTGCACAATTAAATATCATATTAGATAACTAAATGCTGCCAGTCTAGCCTTAACTGTGGGGGAGAGACATCTGAATTATTTAACTAGCGTCTCATTGTTTCTTTTGTTTACTTTGATGTTTAAGATTAGCAAACTTAATCAGCAGAGCCTAATGTGTCTAGCTCTGTTGGCCGTGACATGGCCGAGTTGAGTGTGTAAGTTTCTTGTTGGTGTGAGATTATTTATACTATAATGGTGAAAAACACTGGTTTGAAAAGCTGCCTGTTAATTTTCTTGCTAGGGCCCCTACAGAAATATGATTCTGCAGTGGTTGGATGAATTAGTGATGGGCAAGAGGAGGCTACACACCACTAGTGGATGGTTTTGTGGCGTGGTCTAAGAAGAATCATGTTTCTGAATGTAAATAAAAGCAGAAAGGTGAGGATCAACTTCAGAAGGAAGAGGATGACTACATGGCCCGTGTCTATCCTGAGGTAAGATGTTGGTGGGGTGGAGGACTACAAGTAACACATCGACAACAGGCTGAACTAGAAGACCAATAGAGAGGCTGTATACAAGAAGAGGGTCAGCAGGCACTGGTTGCAAGCTGGACACTTCTAAAACTGCGGTGGACAGGAGGTCACTGAACAAACTGCTATCTATCTGGGATAATTCTAACCACCCTCTACAAGAGTTACTGGAGAACCTTCTCTACCAGGCCGATTCAGCTCTGCTGCCACAAGGACAGAAACAGGAAATCCTTCATACCTCAGGCAATAACTACAAGACCACTAAACAAACTTTATTTAGTGAACTTTTAGAATTTTAGTTTTGCTTTGTTGATTCTGAAATACTTAATTATTATAATTCTTAATGCTATTATCATTTAAGTGGTGTAACAAAAGAATTTCCCACACCTGGGATAAATATAGAATATTTTATCTTATCGTCGTCTTTTATCAGCATTCATTTAGTAATTAGTATTATGATTCTGCAAACACATACCTACAAAAACTCCCATTAACTCCCATTTCTCAAAACTATATTTCCAGTGTCCTAAACTGAATCAATCATCCTTTTGGCAAAACAATTTTCACCTAGTTAGACACAATTTGCAGATCCTATTTAACTGTATTTCAAAATTCTAAACATGCAATCACTCCCTAAAACACATCTTTCCACAGTGATTCGCATTTTATGCATAACTTCTAATTACACGAGGCACAAGCTGATCGCAATACAGCACAGACGTCATTTATCAAACACAACACAAAATTGTTAGTGAGGTAATTAAACCGCAACAAGACAGTTTAGAGGACTCAGAAAGCAAGCAGGAGCTGAAGGTTGATACCAATAACTGGTGAAAGCAACGTGACGCAAAGGAGGAAGGAGTAGGACGATGCGGAAGAACAATATCCAAAATAGTAATTTAAGAAGAACTGTGAGACCATGGTTGGACATTAAATGACAGCCCATATGAAAAGAGGTATAAAGAAACTTCTAGACTTCATTAGACTTCCACCCACTTCATTAGGTACAACGTTTCAGCTGTTCGTTAAACACAAATATTTAACTGGCAAATCATATGACACCCAAAACAACCTGCTGAAGTTCAAACAAAGCATCAGAACGGGGAAGTAAAGTGATTTAAGTGACTCTGATTGTGACTCTGACACTCTGGTTGTTGGTGCCAGACAGGCTGGTCTAAGTCTTTCAGAAACTGCTGATCCACTGGGATTTTTCCACAAAATATATCTCCAGAGTTTACAGAGAATGATCCAACAGAGAGAAAATACCCAGTGAGTGGCAGTTCTCTAAGTAAAAATGTCCTGTTGATGCCAGACGTCACAGGAGAATGGCCCGGCTGCTTTAAGCTGATAGGAAGGCAACAGCAACTCAAATAACCACTCATTACAATCAAGGTATGCAGAACAGCATCTCTGAATGTTTTTGCATATTTCTCACACTTACGGGTTTTAAATCATCAAACAAATTTTAAAATTAGACAAAGATAACCTGAGTAAATACAGATTTTTAATGATGATTTCATGTATTAAAGAAAAAGCTATCCAAACCTAAGTGGCCCTACGTGAAAAGTAATTGCTTCTTAAACCACTTGACAGCAACGATTGCAAACAAGCATTTGCGATAACTGGCAATGAGTCTTTGACATCGCTGTGGAGGAATTTTGGCCCTATCTTATTTGCAGAATTGTTTTAATTCAGTGACACTGACAAAGCATCTCAATCTGATTAGAAAGCCAGACTTTGATGAGGTGACTTCAAAATTTTCAAAAATTCAAAAAAAATTTTTTTTTTTTGGAGCCATTCAGAGGTGGAGGTGTGCTTGAGGTTCGGGGCACAAACTGCAGGACATTTTCCTTCAGGATTTTCTGGTAAAGAGCAGACTTCATGGTTCCATTAATTACAGCATCCTGAAGCAGCAAAGTAGGTCCAGACCATCACACTACCACCACCAAAAAAGTTTAACTTTTGCTGTCTTTTGGCAGTCTTTGTGTTCTTTTTGGTCAGCAATGGTCTTTCCTATTGTTGAATCATGAACACTGACCTTAACTGAGGCACGTGATGCCTGCAGTTCTTTACATGTTTTTCTGGGTTCTTTTGTGATCTCCGGGATGAGTCGACAATGTGCTCTTGGAGTAAATTTGGTAGGCAGGTTGCTCTGGTTAAGGTTCACCACTGTTCCAAGTTTTCTCCATTTGTGGGTAATGGCTCTCACTGTGGTTTGCTGGAGTCCTGAAACCCTAGAAATGAGTTTGTAACATCTTTGTAATAGATGTCAATGACTTTGTTTCCCTTCAGTTCTTGAGTTTCTTTAGATCGTGGCAAGATGTGTTGCTTTTTGATATCCTTTAGCCTCCTTCGCTTTATCACAGCTTCTATATAAGTGACTTCTTCATTCAACAGGTCTGGGAGTAATAGGGCTTGTGTGTGAACTAGTGAAATTGAACTCAGGTTTAAAAAAAATGTGGCTTTTCACAGTTAATTCATGATTTCACAGGAAGTGCAGTACCTTTTTCACACAGAGGCAGGTAGGTTTGGGTAGTTTTTTCCCCCTTAATAAATGAAATCACCATTTAAAAACTGCAATTTGTATTTACTGGGGTTATCTTTGTCTAGAGGGCCAAACACTTTTTAACAGCACTGTATATTACTCATGAACAACAATGGCTTTTCTCCCACGCTGGGAGTTTTTTTTCTGTGGGTTGTTGCACTCATTACTTTTTTAATTATACTTTTTAATTAATGAAATAATACGATAATAATAATCAACAATTTAAAGTAGCTAAGGCTTCTTTTGCATTCTCTTACTGTAACCCATTAATTAATAATAACAATTAATAATGGCAACAGGTGTTTGATTATCCAGGTGCACCAGAAATTATACGTTACTACAGTTTTACTACATAAAATAAAATAGAAATAAAACAAAATAAAATAATCGAATAATTAATAATTATTGGCCTCGCTGACAATCCAAACCTCACTATTTAGTTAGCCAGGTGTTTCCAGTTAACTATCAACAGACATAAAGTAAGCAGTTTTTAAATTAAAAAATCACTCACCAAACCTCCTTCTTCTTCGCCTTCAAACATGTGCTAATACTTATAAATAAAAACGTTTGTCAAGATGTTAGGAATGGTCGCGCTGCTAGGATTTTAAGTGGGTCTCTTTTTTTTTTTTTTTTTTTTTTTTTTTTTTTTTTTTTTTTTTTTTTTTTTTTTTTTTTTTTTTTTTTTTTTTTTTTTTTTTTTTTTTTTTTTTCTTTTCATACCGCGCCCCCCCTGCAATGGGGGGGTGTGCTCGTGGCAACAGGACACCCTAGGTTACAGGTTGATTATCGATTTTATAATAATATCATCAGATCTGCAGTCCTATGTTCTGGACACTGGACCCTTAAAATTCAGTTTTTGTCACGGTTCTGGGTCAGTTTTGGACCAGTATTTTTGAGTTCTTATGTTTTGGTTTATTTTTGCATTATGGATTGTTTTTGGTTTCTCTGGTGCTTTAATTATTATGATAAATCTATGTTTTAGTTATTCTGGTGAGGGATTTGCTCTAGGGTTATGTCTCATGTTTAGTGTAGGTTTAGTTCTGCGTCTTTGTGTAGTGGTTTCTTGTTTCCTGTTTTATTGTGAAAGTCCGTGTCTCATGTGAGTATTTTCAGTTTCATGTCCTCCCGGCGCTGTCATGAGTAATTGTCCTCAGCTGTGTTCCCCGTGTGTTCCCACTTCCCTCATTACCTTCTGTGTATTTATGTCTGAGTATCCCTTTGTTCCGTGTCGCGATCTCCCTCATGCTGCGTGTCCCCTTGTGTTTCTCTCTGTGAAGTTTAGTTTGTATTTTTTAGTATCTTTTCCTCGAGTCTGCAATAAAGCAGTGCTTTTGAGTTTATTCCCTGTGTCCCTGTGAGTTTGCGTTTGGGTCCTCTCCTGCCTGCACACAGCCGAAACATGACACTCTTCGGTTCTCTTTGTAGCTTTTTGGTGTAGCTGAACTCATCTGTGCATTTAAACCCTTAGCACCTGTGGTATGTGTAAAGTATGTGACACACAGTGATTGTGCTCACGAGTATTTCTATTTTATTGACAGCTCTGTGCTCAAGGGAAACAGTCCTCTCTTTCCCCGCTTGGAAAGAAACACTGTCATCAGACAATCCCCACCACCTGTGGCTCACCTGCCTCTCGGTACTGCCCCCTTGAGCTCACTGCACCACTCCTCCCCTGCAGCTGAGCCAGGGACCAC
>VUQG01001691.1:18702-77179 GCA_015106755.1 Etia nguti | reverse complement strand
GGCCCTCGTCACCACCCATCTTGAGGAGTTTGCCCCCTCACATATACTAATGTGCCACAAACAGGACTTTAATATCACCAACCATTCCCATGTTATTACAGTGTATCCATATAAATGGCCCACCCTGTATATCATCATATCGCCCAGCACTAGTATTCATGGATCAGTGTGCTTAATACTGATTTTAAACATATCTGATTGTCTTCTTTATGCACAGGAACAAAGTGAGTGGCATTTTTTTCTATATGCTTGCTGACGAGACAACATTCAAATTAGGTTTAGGAAAAGCTGGTGTACCTATATGCTACTTGTTCACATGACCACATGGTACACTGAAGGAACAGATGGTGTGGTAATTTCAATGTTTAAGGCTCAGATAAGCAACCATCCTGTGTCAACACAGTAGTACCGTCTTCAGTCTTTGGGTGTTAATAGGGGTATACAGTATACACTATGAGGGTGAAAAGGAGACGAGCCCTCTGTGTGTACATATATATGTGTATGTCCAGTAGCCTGGTGGACAGGCCTCTTTGCTCCAGGGTAACCTCTTATCAGAGCCATTGGCATATCTTGAGTGGGTTGACATAATCAATAATCAGAACTGTTAATCAATGGTATTCTAAATAAGCATTGATTAGGCCACAAGGTTAGCCAGCTTTATCGGTTTACATTAAGAAAAGCAACACAATAGACAAAAGGCCCAGGACTGGGACAGACCACTTTAACCCCTACCCACGCATCGTTAGGAAACACAAAGAACATATGTGAGCAACCAAGTGTCCATTATCGCTTTCTTTTTCTCATTTCGCCTTGCTTTGTCTTGTTCATATTCGTGTGTCTCTGCTGGTTTCTCTTCAGCAATATGGTCACGCTCTGCCTCATTTGAATACAACGAAGCTTCACTTGCATCTCATTATCGACACGGTCAGGTAGACAGCGGTCACTGAGTTGTGTCACCTTTCACAAAACAGTCGTCTCTCTTGGGTCTATGTTGAAGTAAGAAGAAGGGGTATGGAAGCTTATTGCGAGTATGCAACCCCATGGGGGGCTCCACGACTCCCTAATTACCAGGTAGTCAAACACAGTCGCAGCTGTCTGCAGGTTACGTGAAGATGACCCGAGAGGATATACAGTTTTGCATTCCCCATAAAATCAGCTTGTTGTTCTTTACAGTCATGGTATTTCAAATACTCGTCAGCTTTAAACACTTGGCAGTATTTTTTAGTGGCAACAGGAGGCTGTCTGAAATGTGTGTGTGTGTGTCTTAAATTCAGTTTTTAGCAAGCTAGCACATTTCCCAAATTAAAGGATGACAACTGTCATGTCAGTGTATTTGAATCACCTAGTAACAGAAAGAGTAGTAGACGAGCGTGGAAAATGAGCTGATATAACCCTTTTAGTCTCCCCTTACCAGTAACAAAGCTTAGTTACATGATTACCGTGTCTCCAACATGGATAGTCCAATCATGTTTTTCCCCCCTGGCAGCGGCTCAGAGCCAGAGACAGGCTTAGATTTGGCCTCTGAGAGAAATGCCTTTCACTGCTCATGCACGCAGACCACCTGGAATGACATGTTAAGTCACATTTTAGATGGTCGAAAAGGGATTGTCACCGCTTTTCTGTCCTTCTTTACACACACAGAAACACAAACCCAGGCAAATATTTGGCACTGGTGATAAGCAAGAAAAATCTTAAGCTAAATTGGCTATTTGTATGGTTTGTTATCTATTATTCATACTAAGAAGTTTCACATGAGGCTATTTCCAACCCTTGTAAGAGCATTAAATGGGTAGTGAAAGGCAATGATACTTCTTTGATCTTCTCTATCTCTCTGACATGCTCTATATCAGTGCATTCTCTTTGTCAATTCTTCACACACACCTCCTGCCTTCGCTCCACCTCTCTTCCTGCCTATCGGTCCCCCTCTCTCATTCTCTTTGTCCCTTGTGAAAGCCCCTGTCACCTCTGGCCCTCCTCCTCTCCTCCCCCTCTGTGAGACTATTACAGGCAGCACTCCTCCCTCTCTGCCTTCCCCATGTATTACCATTAGAAGACATGCATCTTGGGAGCTGCTGCACACTCCTCTGTGTTTTGATTAATATTTTAGCAGCCTCAGGGAGGAAATGGGTCTTCCTCTCAGCTAATCCGTTATGGGGTGGATGATTGGAGCAAAGGAAAGGGAAGATGATAGAAGAGGAATGCCAAGCTCGGCCGTTTTTATTTTCCTTGTCAAAAGTTGTAAAGACGTCTAGTGCAAAGCAAATGTCTCAAAAGTATGAACGGTGCACCAATGCAGAGATAAGAGATGCTGACGCGTACTCATTTTTTATGTTATGTTATGGCTTTTTTGTCCAGCTGGTTCATCACTGTGTGTGTCCACCTGCTAACAAACACTCAGTTACTAGCCTCCGTGTCACTTTCAACAACTGTCTCTACATGAAACTGGCTGCCACGTGGCCTGCTGGTGTAACGCTGCATCACTTTAAGGAAAAGGGTCACTAGTGCAACATTTAAAAAGAGAAATTTTCTCATAATTTTATACAAAAAGTCTAATTGAGAACATATCTTTATGATGTGTTTGGTTTGTGATACTGCAAAAGAAAACAACTAATGAAAACAACCACATAGTCACAAATTACAAGTATTTGAAATTGCATTTTTCAAAATGATAGCTGCAACTGATAACAGTTTACAGTATTACAAATAAATATTACATTTTTCAAATGTTTCTACAAAAGTTGTGTATATTTCTTTATTGTACTGGTGTTAATACCTAAGTGTAAGTGCATCAGCTTCTAGGTCTGTGGGCTGCCTTACAATGTTCCCTCTGTCATTGATTCCTGCTCTCTTTTATTTATGTTTGTTTACTGTGCTGCTTGACTCAAGAACTGCCTATTGCTTTCATTGTCGAATGCAATGAAGGGTGCTTTTATCACCATTTGCCTGCAGGTCAAAGGTGAGAATGGAGACAAATGGACCAACTGTACAATGATGAACAGGGTGCCTGAACCTGGAAACATATATTCAGTTCATGGATAGCAGCAGTCCATTCTTTTGTGGCTTGAGACAACCCTGAATGGATTTTAAGACAAATAAATAAGCAAAGTATTTTAGAGGTTAAAGAGATTATGGTAACCAGGGAC
This sequence comes from Etia nguti, assembly GCA_015106755.1. Lineage (NCBI taxonomy): Eukaryota > Metazoa > Chordata > Actinopteri > Cichliformes > Cichlidae > Etia > Etia nguti. The sequence goes on along the minus strand of VUQG01001691.1, from coordinate 74,036 downwards.
TTTAAATAAATTAAATATATTGTAATAGTATAAAAACTTTATACTGTATATCTAATAGTACTGTAATAGATGCGCAACGTTAGATTAATAATGAAAGAAAGAGGGAAAAATAAGAATGCTATAATATTTTAGTTTCTGCATTACATGGGACATAAAATAAGATTATTTGCCAGAGATTTTGGCATCTTATTTTTTCTCTTTCTTGTCTCCATTTGTATTTCTCTCGGATAACGAGCAGTAACCTTGACAGTGAATCATGTGACACCTTGACATTACACACCACTTTCCACATTGGGTCTGTTGACCAATAAATGAATTATTCTAGCTGTATTGTTCAGGAATTTATCCCCATAGTGTTACCATGTTGATTAAGTGCAGTATGGAGGTCGAGTGTTGGCAATTACTCACCATGTGTTCGAAGCAGCAGACTGTGTACGGTGAGCAAAGCTGGCACATTAGGAACATACAAATGAAGGCAAGTCTTTGCAGTCCGTGGACTTATTTTAAGCTCTGCCAGCCATTTAGTGTTGTGTCCTTGGGGCTAAGGGGTGTATTTTGTATGCCTCCAATAGGCGTTGGCTTGCTAACGAAGGTGGTATTTAATTTGGTTAAATGCTGCAGGGATCATGCATTTGATATCTGTATGGATGGGATGGTGTTACAATGGAGGATGTGAACCAATGGCTTAGAAAAGCTTTCTGTTTTATTCTCTATTTATAGAGGGCATTATGCACAGAAGGACAGGGCAGCTAGCAGGGAGCTAACGCAAGCATACGGAGGATATACCTGCCCTTAGGTATTTTTCTTAGCATGTATAATAGCAATATATTTCCCGACATGACATTCCCTAATGTTTGTTGAGGGAATATCTGCAACCACAAGTCAGGTTTGAGCTTCAAACCCTGTGGCAAACCACTGCACAGTTAGATATTTCGGCTATTAATGGGATGACATGCTGTAAGTAAGTTCAACAGTAGGAAACCGGTTCAATTAATTTTTAGCTGTTTGGAGAGTATTTCCCCTTTTTGTTCTGATTTTAGTCTCCAGATTTTGGCACAGCTGAACCCCCTGCAGTTCTAGTTGACCTTGAATGGTAGTGTTTTTCTTTTTTCTTTTTTCTTTTTTAAAATTTAATAGAGATTCTCCATCATTGCAACAAATTTGAGAATCGGTGAACAAAGACTCTCCTCTCTCTGTCTCGCTCACTTTGTGTAGTATGGAGAGGTTTCTTCATTAAAACTGACAGAGAAGCCAGAGGCAGGGGAAATGTTATAGCTCTGCTGCAGACCTGCCACCACTTTTTCCACAAACTATAATTTAATGCTGTACAATAATTGAAATAATTCTTTCATTTACTGACGAGCCTGCCAAATGTTGAACCAGAAAACTGCCGACAGGAAAGATAATGTGTTGCCTCATGGCAGTTTCTTTTTGGACTCATTTTCTATTCTAATGTATTAAATGCATAAATTCTCTCACTAATGGTTTGTGTGAGACAGAGCAACAGCCTATTCAATGATGCATTTTAGAGGGGGTTTTTACACTTAAAACAAGAACAACCATAATAAATGCCAATAAATCTGTGGACATGTCCATTTTTCCAATGCCCTAGATGTGTGCTTAGTTAATCCCTTCCTCAGCATTGGCCATTTGCAGAAGTTAATGGGGAGGTTTTGCTGCAAGTTACGGCAGGACTGCATTGGGAAAATGAGAACAATTTTTAAGGACCTGAAAAAATGTGGAAAAATCGATGGTGACTACTTTTACTTTCATGATTAAAATGTCTTTTTGCATTAGCAATAACAGAGATAACTTTTTCGAAATATGCTGCAAAGTCTTACACACAAAATGTCATTTACAATGTCAGTGTGTTTGCATTGTATCACAGTATATTGTTTACAAAGACTGACCAATTAGAATATCAAGTATGGACATGATATTAGACTCAGGCTAAAATAAAGAAGATCTACAGTGAAGGGTAGAAGGGTTGTATGGTGAAGTGGTGTTAAAGTACAAAAAAAATTCAAAGTGACATCAAAAAGAAAGTCATGTTTTTTGGAAATAGGACTGAAAGTTCATACTATAATATCCAGGCTGTATGACTACTCAAACTCCAGCTACACTCACGAACACGAAGCAGTCACCTTTTTTTTTTTTTTTTGCTTTGGGTCATGTGCTTGAAAAATAAGCAATTTACTCAATTATAACTTTTCCTGACACTCACAGTTGAATTACCATTTCATTTTGCTTCATTATTCATACAACTGCCATCTTTTAGGCGGTTTCCCACATGTCAGAATTGAGACACATTATGCAGACAGTGAATGCTTCAGGCTGTCCCTAGAAGAAATAATATTTCAGTTCTCTGTCTGGATCCTTCCCTTACAATAGCAGTTAGATAAATGACCAAGATTTGACTGTGGACTTTAGTGGTTCAATGTGAATCACTCACTTGATTTTTAATAAAATGAAAATCATCTTGTCATACTCTGAGACCAGGCAGGACTCAGCCGCATACTCAGAATGCAGTTCGGTGATTTTATTTATAGTGATGTGAAAAAACTATTTATAGTGTCTTTCAAAAAAGTGAAAAAACATCCACAGTCTCTGTGTACAGAATCCAAGGCGATGGTCCAATAGGTCCCGCTCTGTCTTTAGACTCAGTAGTGAAATAGACTTCTCTCTCCAACTCAAGCACAAATCCTCCTCGAGGAAAAAAGGGCAGACTCCGCGACTGGTTTAGCGCCGACTAAAGGAATGTCCTCAGTATTTGAAGGGAGCCGATCGATCACCAGATGAGGAGCAGGTGAGGCGATTACTGCAGGTGGGCCAGGTTGAAGGGCGGGGACCAATAGGATTCAACAAAAACTGGCGGGAATATCAGGAGGACTTAAGGACTATGACACCTATAGGAATTTTCGATGGGAAATTAGAAATTTAGTTTGCACTTCACAGATTTTAACCAGTGTGTATTCAGAAATTTGCTGGTTTCTAACTGTACACTATAAATATTGTTGGTTGTTTCGTTTTTGCTAATGCTTGTGTATACACTGACTGTATTTAGGTATTCTTTTTCAAACAGTGATTTGACTATTACAACATATTTTTCTAAAAGATGGTAAGACCTGAGAAACACACCATGCGGTCACAGAGCCAAGCTGGAGGTTTGAAATGCTCTAAAATTTCAAAGGAAAATTCACAAGTAATTCAGGAGGCTTGATGCAGTGAAACCACAGGTGGTAATCTGTTACTGATCTGCAGAAAGTATTTGTAGAAGCAAGCAGTCAGAAGAAATAACATCTACAGCCTCAGTTTGAGTTTCAGTTGAGGAAAAAAATCTTCTTGTTCTTCTGCTTTCTTTTCCTCTGCCTGTTTTGTAATATTTTATTTGATTCTTTCTCAATCACTCTGCTGAGGCGATGTTCATACAAGCGTCATTGTGGCCATGACGGGAACTCCATTGTTTTGATTACAACAATGATAGATAGGTTTTGACATGAGATGAGTATGGTGGACGAAGATAAGAAAAAGCTGCACTGAGAAATAAATAATTCACACATAGGAGATAAGGGGTAACTTGAGGTTTATATATATATATATATATATATATATATATATATATAAAAATTGGAGGAGCTTGGGAGTCTGGGAGCTTGAGGGTCCTGCGCAGTACCTTTGCTGTTCCAAGGACTGCGCTCTTCTGGAAAGAGATTTCAGATGTTGTTTCTGGGATCTGTTGGAGCCACTCACCTTGCTTGGGGGTCACTGAACCGAGTGCTCCGATTACCACTGGGACCAGTGTTGCCTTCACCCTCCACATCTTCTCGAGTTCTTCTCTCAACCCTTGTTACTTCTCCAGTATAGCTACATCTATCACTACAGCCGTCTTCCTCTGTGGTTGGTTGGCCATCACCAGTTTATTCGTCTGTATCTGGAAGTCCCACAGGATCTTAGCTCGGCCATTCTTGACCACCCTAGTGGGGCGTTTCCCATTTTGACCTCGGGACCTCCACGCCATACTAGGCACAGATGTTCCTGTATACTATACTATACTATATATATGTAGTTATGTGCGTATGTATGTATTTAAATGTATGTACTGTATAAATTGGATGTAGCTATATCAATTATGTCATGATATGGCACATTACATTATCATGGCTGATATGATATGGCACAGTCTTAATGGAGACTTGATATGCAAGCATAGAGTAGATGTGCAAGATAAAATAGACTATAAATAGATAATAGATAAATTCAATGAAGGGAAGATTAAGTAAAAGAAACACTGGGAAATTGCTGGTGTTCATAAATGTCATTGACGTAAAAATATGTAAAATTAACATTGATACACATTCTCAAAGCTCTGATTAATATTGCACAACTGTAGTGTAGTCTTCAATATGTAGATTTTTACATAAACTCACTGTTTTTCTATTTGCGATGGTCCCGATAGAAAAGGAACATAATAAATGGATTCTCATAGTGACTTTGAAGCATATATCTGCCACCTGTCTGTCGTGGTAGGCTTGAAGTCTTTCTCTATATTATGTTTGCTTGTGTCTGTAGCCACATGAGGGTCAGAAAGCTGAGCCGCAGGCAAAATATTAAAAAAGTACCTTATTTGAATCAAGGGATGAAAAGAATGATTGAAGTATAAAAATGCCCCCAGCCTCAAAATTAGGGTGATAACCCCTAAAGAGATGCAGTTGACCTGGTTTTCACTTGTACAAAGTAAACACAGTAAATAGCTTACATCTGAGTCTCCTGAAGTGTTGTTTCTGCAGTGAGAAAGCCCGATCTTGTCAAACTTGATGTAACACAGAATCTGTTATGTTTTTTTGTATTTTTATTTTGTTAAAATGGCAAAGTAAGATGGTAAGATTTTAGACAACTGCACTATATCCAAGCTGTACTGTTTTATTTGCACTCATCTGCCACTTTGTTAGGTATACCTTGGTAGTGTCAGACTGGACTCCATTTTACATCCAAAACTCCCTTTATTTCTCCATGTCATAAATTCAATAAGGTGCTGAAAATATTTCTCAGAGATTTTAGTCCAGATTTGCTTGTAGCATTGTGCAGTTGATGCAGATTTGTTGGCACATCCATGATGAGGCTCTCCACCACGTCCTAAGTGCTTTATGGATTCAGTATTATCAGAAGATAACTACACTGGCCATAAAGGATTTGACATGGTCAGAAACAGTACTCAGGTAGCCTGTGGTGTTTAAACTATGCTCACTTAGTACTACAGCGATCAAAGTGTGCCAAGAAAATACCTCCGATGGGACCATCACCAGCCTGATCCTTTGATATAAGTCTGGGTGGATCCATGCTTTTATGCTGTTCATGCCAAATTCTGATCCCACCATCTGAGAAATTGAAACCAAGGAGCATTTTCTAGTTTTCTGTTGAGAGACCATTCTCTGTAAACTCTAGTGGGAAAAATCCCAGTAGATCAGCAGTTTCTGAAATGCTCAGACCAGTCGGTCTGGCAGCAACAACCAAGATGCATTAAAAGTCACTTAAATCAGTGAAGTTGGAAGTTCAACAGATCGTCTTGATCATTTATGCCTAAGTCTGTGAAGTTGCTGCATTGTGATTGGCTAATTAATAAACTGTGATAATGCGCAGTTGCTCATGCATACCTAACAAAGTGCTGAGTGTATATCCTCAGAGAGCTTTTAGATTAAAGAACATTGATAGAAGATTACTATGAGTCATTTTGTTATTATCAGGTTAGTATTTAGATGTTTTGTTGAGGTGTGTATTTATAATTTATTGTCAGGAAACCTTTGTTATTGTTCATTGTATGGCCATTTAAGCCAAAGTTTTTTTCACATGCACGCACACAGAGAAATCACAATCCAGTATTGTTATCAATGGGAGGAGATTTCTGACTTACTGATGAAGTCTTTATAAATACAAGCATAAAGCAATCTGAAATTCACTTGCATATCAGCAAGGCACTTTTGTTCCTGCTCACATGAACATGATTTACGAAGGAAGTCACTGCATAGTGCTGCTGCTACATGTGACTACATAATGAAATGGTGAGCTAACCTGGGAGAGCACAAACCCTGAAAAGCAATCTCATAACATGAACGGACCTCTCTAATTGAGCTATTGTTCATGTAAGCAGTGTGATTTTCTGTTGGCCCACATCTCTCCAGCCAACTTTACCGTCTGATTCTAGAGTGATATGGTGTTCTGTGTGTCCCACATGAGTATGTATGTGTGTATGGAGAGGAACACGTCTCTTCACATTGATCACCGCTCCTCCACAAAAAAAAAAGACTGGGAGGGGGCTGGCAGAGTGTTAGCAAACAGATGCCAAGTGGTTACAATGTGAAATCCATTGCCCCTCAGTTGAGGCCATTGATCAAATGCATCTCCTGTATGTTTGGTTCTTTGCCTGTTTTAAAAAAATAGTTTTAGAGTCTTTCCTTCCACCATCTTATCTTGCTTTCTGTATGTATTGTGGTCTTTAAGGAAAACAACCTGATTGAGAAGGAGCTGTTGGGGCTATTGGTGTCTAAGATGCAAAGATGAGGGAGGTACCTGTAGTTCCATCAAGAATAATTTTGACTTGGACAGAGAAGGATATGTTTTGTCACCTTGGTACATGCTCCCACTAAGCTTTGACTTTGGACGTCTCTCTCAATGCTTTTAACAGCCAGATGTAATAGCTCTGTGGTTTTGAAGAGGCCATGGTTAAAGCGTTTCAGGAAGAGCAAGCTGGCGTCTCTTGTGGCTTCAGATGTGGTCTAAGTTGTACTTAATGCACCGACAGGTAATCCATCTGAAGGCAAGATGCTTTATGCTGATTTAGACAGGAAATCAGAAACCTAGTGTGGTATTAGCCCTGGTGTCTCCTGCTGTTATCCCACCCATTATGCAGAGGTAAATTTATATTGCTTCAGTTTAGGAGGAGACAGGTCTTGTTGCTGTAATCAGTGCATTCTGCATTCATTTGCTGATGGGCTATGTCTTCAAGCATTTATGTTTGTATTATATCTCTGTCATGTAGGACATCAGATAGGTTTAATGATCGCCTACCTCATCCAAATGCTTAAAGATGTATACCAGAAGTGAGAATTTAAAAGAAACTTCAGTACATTCTGGAGAAACCTACTGAATGTTTGATCAAAAAAGGAAAAAAAAACTTTTTGAGTAAAATGACCAATCACTGAGCTGACCATCATAAAAAATGTTTATTTTGTTGTAGATGAACAATTTCTAGAGATTCACTAATGTATTGGTCAAACATCAGTCTGTGCCAAAATTGGCAGTGTTCACCAATATAGACAAAATAATGCTGAATTAATTGAGTTTTAATCTTTGTTTTCCCACAATTAAATGAACATGACTGAGTAGTATTGAAAAGAGAGCCAAGAGAACACAAAGCAAATCAGAATGTCAGTTTCCTGGACTAGTATGGATGAGCAAAACTATGTTACAACATCAGGAATAACATTATGAGCACTGACAGCTAAGATGAATAACACTGATTATCTCTTCATCATGGTAGCTGTTAGTGGGTGGGATATAAGGGAGCAAGTGAATATTTTGTCCTCAAAGTTGATGTGTTAGAAACAGGAAAAATGGGCAAGCATAAGGATTTGAGGGAGTTTGACAAGGACCAAACTGTAATGGCTAGACGACTAGGTTTGAGCATCTCTAACTTAAACGCTTGTGGTTTCTTCCTGGTCTGCAGTGGTCAGTATCTATCTATATAAAAGTCAGGAAAGGAAGGAACAGTGGTGAACCAGCGATACGGTCATGGGTGGCCAAGGGTCACTGAAGCACATGAGGAGCGATGGCTGGCTTGTGTGGTGCGCTCCAACAGCCGAGCCACTATAGCTCAAATTGCTAAAAAAGTTAATGCTGGTTCTGAGAGAAAGATGTCAGAATGCACAGTGCATCGGACTCTGTTGTGCATGGTACTGCAAAACTGCAGACCAATCACTGTGCCCATGCTGATGCCTCTCCACTGTCAAAAGCACCAACAATGGGCATTTGAGCAACAGAGTTGGACCACAGTGCAATTGAAGAAGGTGGCCAGGTCTGATGAATCATGTTTTCTTTTACATCACATGGATGGCTGGATGTGTGTGCATCACGTACTTGTTTACTTTCACGGAAACTGTATTCCCCTTTAAGTAGGATAATGCACCCTGCCACAAAATAAAAATGGTTCAGGAATGATTTGCTGTTGCTTCTTGGTGTCAGAAACCCAGAACACCTTCGGTGGTCTAGTAGAGTCTATGCCTCTATGGGTCACAGCTGTTTTGGTGCAAAAAGGGAACCGACACAATATTAGGCAGCTGTTGATAATGCTATAACTGACTGGTGTACGGCAAAAAAATCTCTGACACAGCAGAGGGCAAATGGCTGTCACCATCCATTGTTTGAAAAATATTTTAGATTCAGAGCAAGTAATGTTAACCAAGTTCAGTAGCTCTAAAATGTTCTGGTTTACACAACTGCCTGGCAAACCAAAGGTTGTTGGTTCGACTAATGCTGGAGACACAAATCCTTTTTGGGGTGTGCTAGTTAGGTCATCTGACAAAAGCATCTGCTAAAGCTAGTGAGCTACTGACTGTGGTGATAAGGGGGCAGCAGAAAGTAGCTTTCATGTTAATCAAGAACAGGTCAAGAACACATCATGTACAAAGAGTGTTGTAGAGTTGTGTCAGTACTGGAAAAGCAACACTGATTCAACAGCTTGAAAACACACCACAACTGTGGTATGATGGATTCACAAAGTGCAAGAAAAAACATGGAAGGGTCACTAATGTGAATCATCCAACATCAACTAAGATGTCCATAAAAGCGAGTGTGCACAGCGTGCCTGCGTATCTGTTCAATTCTCAAACATGCCATGAAATCACCAATGGAATGGCATACCATTTGGCCTTAGATCTGTATTACTAAACATGGTGACTAATCAAGGCTTCAGGAAAATATAAAAGTAAACATATTGGATAAAATATATATTAAAAGATAAAAGATATTTTATCCCCTTCTGTTTTAAATAACATGAATATTGCACAGTGTGAATGTGAAAGCAGTGCCAAGTTGATTTCATTTTCTACTAAGTTTTATTACATTTTTAAAAAATTTTTCTTCTAAAAGAAATGCACTGAATTTAGGTGAATGCGGGGGACCAGTCTTACTTTGATGTTTTGATGTGAAAACAGGGTTATATTTACATGAAAGTGCAATTAACCTTTTGTCACTAAAATCCAGGGATTAATTGTGGCAGATAATCAGGATGTCAGAATCACTGGGATAATCATTTTGATTATAATGGTTGTGTCATGGTGGTGCTGTGGTAAGGAGTGTCATCTTAGAAATTGTTAATTTAAAGGTATCAACACAGATTTTTACTATTTTAATTTAAGCAAGTGGTGAAAAAATACCAAATATTCTTTGATTTCATTAAGCCTGACACTGATTTCAACAAATCCTTGTCAGATTTCTAAAGTTCTGATGAACATTAAATAATTAATTAGAAAGTTGATTTAGGAGGATAAAAATAACTGTTAGCTACAGCCCTAGTTTTGTTATGTAAAATATATTGACTTTCAGCATGACGTCTATCCTATATTGAGCAGTTTTTCTGGAATAAGTTGTCTTAAAAGCAGGTCGGACAGACAGTCTGGCTGCTTCATGCCTATGCAGTGGAAATTGCATTTCTGTTGACATCGTCTCCATGTCTTTAAGAGCTGCTTATATCCTGATATTAAAAGGGTCTTTACACATGGCTGAAGACATCATTTAGCTGTTCCATCTTAGGAATGATTTCTCTTGACTTACTCGTGGGAACTTCATAAGATTTAGTGAATTGCTTCCACATCTGAAAATACGCCTGCCACAAAAATTATCTCTGTATGTAACTGTGTATCTACTTCCTAGAACATCCCTCCTGTGTGTTTACACCTCCCTAGCTGAACTAAAATTAAGTGGAGAATAAAGTCCAAAAAGGCCGTCCATAATTAATGGCATGTACTTTCTTAAATTTATCTGCTCTGTTTGTGTTGCACTTCATAATGAATAGAGGAAACCAAAGCTGGAAAATTAATTAATCTGCAGTATCTAATATACACAGACTACAGAAACACACAGGCTCAACCAGTCCTCTCCAGTGATATTTTAAACTCATCGTTCCCACAGACTTGCTCTCCTGAGACCAACTTGCTCTTCCATCCTAGGAAAGGCAGCAGCTTCCGGAGGCAGCAACAGCTCTTCTCTCCCTGAAACAGAAGAACACCATTACATCTTTTCATTTTTCTATCCCTCCTCCCCTCTTGTCTTCCTCTCTCTCTCTCTCTCTCTCTCTTTTTTTTGCTCCATTTTTTTCCCTACAGTACATCACTGTGGCTTTATCCATTTCATGTTTAGTGAAACTCCCCTGGCGAGCCAACACAAGGCAACGAGATGCCACAAATCTTTGATATCTTAAACAGAGGGCATAGTGCCAGCGCTCCTGCCAGATAGGAAAACTGTAATTCAAGGGAGGAACATCATCCTGAATCAAACAAAATGAATAAATAATCGGGGCTGCAGACACACTTTCATACTTGCGGTGCATGTCCATGGAGGATTGGTTTACCAGCCCAAGTGATTAGTCTGCTGGCAGAATTGTTTGGTTTCTGTGGCTCAACCATTTACAGTATGATATAACAGCAGATCAGATCCAATTTTTAACAACCCTCTGCAGAGCTCTTGATATGTAGCCAAAAAAAAAAAGAAAAAGCTGCAGCTGCTCTAAGTGTTACTAACTTTGAGTTCACATTAGTGGCATGCTGTCCTCTTGGTTCAGATACAATCAGATTTAATAAAAAAATCAAATTTTTTAGCTTGTAATATAATTTCTTTAACTCATAAGGAAGTAAAATGATACCTTTTATCTGTTATTTTAATAAAGCATTTCAGTATGTAGGATACTTTTTTTCCCTCTCTCTGCAAAGTTGGCCATATTTCTCTTGGTTAAGATAAGGGCTTATTTATGTCATATATGCACTTCGATCACAATCTATTCAAAAACAATGCTGTAGTTGTTTTCACTGGATTTATGTGAAGTAACTTTATATTACATTTGGCTCCAGCCTTTTCTTTCTTTCTCTCCTATACAACATAAAAATAAAACAGGGATTTTCTCATTGATAGTGGCTACATGCCTGGAGTTGCATTAATAAACAACCAGGAAAAGATAATATTTTTCAATGCCAAATCGATTTTCATAAGGTTACATTCCTAATATTTATATTTCAGCAACCTCTCTCCTGTTTATACAATAGAGGGTATTAAAAGGGAGATTAAATTTTGCCCGCCTGAATATAATACAAACACAAAATTATGCTTCTATTTCCAGGGCAAGCTGTGCATTGTCATTTATTTATGAGTTTTTTTGCCCTCCCCCCGTTTCCTTTTCTCACCCAACAGTAAATATGGAAATTGTGTTTGTCAGTTTGGGTTTACACATACGTATGCATGCATATCTATACATGTGCCTTTGTGTAGAGATCTTTTAATGTCTGGCTTTTATATTGCATTGAATGCAAACTTGTGCTGTGCTCCTCCGTGGATGCATTATGTGTAGGAGGGTCATGTGGTTTCTGCAAAGAAAAGTTCTCCGTCCCACCATCAATAAACACACTCCCTCATCCAGTATCAACAGTCAATCATCTGTCTGCACACACTTGTTCTCTCGCTCCGTGTACGTCTCTCATCTTTCTAAAGGCACAGCCAGACTTTTATTGCCGCTATTACACTGACTTGCCATTATCCTTTTGAATAGGAGTGAGCTATACACTAAGTTGTTCCCACCCCCCCCAAAAAAGACATTAAAACTCACTAAGAAGAGGGGAATTCTGAGTTATTTTAAGTATACATAAAGAGGTACTACTTTTATAATTACTGGTTTTCCAACCAGCTCCAATTCCAACTCTAAATGGATAATGGCTGAAACATCACCTGATGTTTCTCTCTTATATGTTCGTCCATTGAATGGATTCTGTGAAATTTTATCAGACCATAATAATGATAATTCATCACAAATTATCAAAGCAGTATCAAAGTTCTTTCTTACAGTAAAACTGTAATAAAATCGTGGAAATGATATGTGAGTGCTCTACTGAAATCTTTTATTATTGATGTTGGAAATGGTCTGTTTGGCCACAGCTTTGAAATTTATATATGTTAAATGACAGTCTGTTTAATTTCTTCTTCCCTTTCTTACTGTTTAAACGGATGTAATGAATTTATATTTTGTGATGATGTCTGCTATCCAAATGCTTGCAACTAGCATTTTTGTTACGTCCTTGTTTAGTAAGCACATTTTCTGATATCATAATCTTTTTCATGCGAAGATGGTTGAGCAGCAGAAAATGATTAGATAAGTCATACATACAAGCTGATCTGTGGGTTTTATACAGTTAGATCCAAAAGTATGTCAGCAATGGCACCACAGTAGATTTTAAATCAAACAATTGAACAATCAAGGAGAAACTGAAGTGTAGACTTTTTTAGCTTTAATTTTAGGTGTGTGTGTGTGTGTGATTTCAGAAAGAACCTACCAAACTGTTGAGATTTTGATGCATATTAACATTAACAGCATCACACAGTTGATGCAGATTTGTCGGCTCCACATACATTATGCAAATCACCAGTTCCCCCACATCCAAAAGGTGCTCTGTTCAATTGAGATCTGGTGGTTATTTGAGTATAGTGAACTCATTGGCAAGTTCAAGAAACTAGTTTAAGATGATTTGAGCTTTATGAAAAGGTCAATTATTGCATTATTCTGTTAGCAGCCAGAAGATGTGTTACTGTGGGCATAAAGATATAAACACTGACACCAGCAACACTCAGAGTGTTGTTGGTGACAGTGTGGTCTTCTGCTCCTGTAGCCTATTTGCTCCAAGGTTCAGTGTGACGCTAAGAGAGGCTCTTCTGCATACCTTTGCTGGAATAAGTGTTTACTTGAGTTACTGTTGCCTTCTTATCAGCTCAAAGCAGTTTGGCCCTTTTCCCCTGACCTCTGTCATCAACAGGGCATTTTCAGCCAGAGAACTGCAGCTCACTGGAGATTTTCTTTTTTAGACCATTCTCTGTAAAACCTAGAGATGGATGTGTGAAAAAATCCCAGGTGAGCAGCAGTTTCTGGAATGCTCAGACTAGCTGTCTGGCACAAGCATCCATGCCATGTTCGAAGCCACTTAAAACACCTTTCCTCCTCATTCTGATGCTCAGTTTGAACTTCCGCAGAGGATCTGGTCTACATTTTGAAATGCAGTATAGTATAAATAATATGCTTGCATTAATGAGTACCTAACAAAGTGACTGGCGAGTGCATTTCCCTTACGTTCACATCATAAGGGAAATGCAAGCTTTCTTTGCACACTGTATTGCATGTCTTTTAATAAATCCCTGAAGTAGTATCTTTCACATGGGCACAGTTTGTGTTTGAAAACTGTTGATTTTGCGTTGAGCCCTGTTAACATGGATTAGGTTAGGAGCAACCACTTTGTAGGGTGGTTGATTAGGATATAAAAGGGAATCTCAACACAGCCGGTCACTGTGTTAGCTTCTTTTAGATGTCCTAGAATGAATAAGGCATGAGGGTTGTAGTCCTCTCTTCATCATGCATAAATGCCCTCTATTTATGACCACTCCTGGGTTTTAGTTGGCATTGATAGAAACAAAATACCTCAGTTTTTAGAGCTTCTGAAGATAAGATGATCAACTACTGTTGCTTAGATGGTTGTCCAGAACGAAATGTATATTATTTATGTATCGGTTCCATTTCAGATTGCATTCAGTTCAGAGAGTCATGACTACGTTTTTGGACTTTGAATGGCCCAAATAGCAACATACTGACAAGTTATAACTGACAAGTCAGATATATTGAATAGGGTTGTTTTTAGGGATGCAGAGATTGTGAAATTCTGGCCTGATACCAATGTTTTAAAAACAACTGGCCCAATAGCAAAAGTTGACTACATAGTAGTTTTGTATCAGTGCATTTCATTTTTGTAGTTAAACATTCCTCGTTTTGTGCCAGAGAAGTAAAGGAATCTGTATTTTTAAAATGTAGCTAGTCTTTTAGCTGTTGATAACAATCCAGTGTAAAACTGATGTAACATGCAAGTGCCATCTTATCTATTAATGCTGATCTGCTAATGCTGGTCTATACTGATGCCATTTTATGGAAACATAATGTCATTTGAACATGATTTATTAAAAGTAAGAATGGAATTTGGTACATAAGGAACTGGATTGTGACGCAGCACTTTTCACATGTGTCCCGCTACCTTCAAACAGCTGAATATTTTAATGAACTGCATTTACTTACAGTCACTTATATTGGATTATAGATAATTGCTGACTATGCAATGATACAGTGATAAAGTAGAGAGGGATGCAACTATGTAGCTCCGCTTTTATGTTTGGGCTGCATGGTATGCATTGTGGTATGTAGAAAGTGCTAGATTAAATGAGTATGTAAGACATGTGTTAACATTTTTTAAAGTTTTTACCCCTTAGCCGTAAAAGGCTGATGGAGTATTGTTGTCACCGCCTTTAGCAGTAATCACTTACCATAACTTATTTTCAATCATATTCAGGCCTGGACTTTGACTGGGCCAGTGCAAAACCTTGATTCTTTTCTGTTTTAGCAATTCTATTATGGATTGCTGGTCTATTTGGAACCCTTTTCCTGTTGTGTGACCCAATTTCAGCCAAGCCTTTGCCCCAAATTTGACTTTAGTATTCTTTGGTTTACAGAGGAGTTAATGGTTGACTCAAGTACTGAAAGGTGTTCCGGTTCCTCTGGCTGCCAAATACACACAAATCATCATGCTTCCACTACTATGGTTGACAATTGGTATAAGGTGTTTTTGCTGATATGCTGTATTTGGTTTTCTCCAAAAGTCACACTATGCAGTATAGTCAAACATCTCCACTTTTGTCTTGTATATCCATAGGACATTATTCCAAAGGTTTCGTGGTTTGTTCAGATGCAACTTTGCAAACCTAAGCCATGCTGCCATGTTCTATTTAGAGAGAAAAGGCTTTCTCTTGGCAACCTTTCCATATAAGCCATACTTGTTCAGTCTTTTTCTAATTATACTGTCTTGAAGTTCAACATTTAACCTCTGTAGATTCTGGGATGTAGCAGTTTCTACAGTTGTAAGTTTTTTGCCATTTTTCTGAACATTGCACAGTCTGGTCTTGGGGTGAATTTGCTGGGACGTTCACTCCTGGAAAGACTGGCATGTTGTTAACTCACACGTTAATCTTCTAGACCAATAAACCTCCAAAACTGGGTGTACCCCGCCTCTCACGCTATGATAGCTGGGATAGGCTCCAGCCCCCCCGTGACCCTGATAAGGATTAGCAAAAGAGAACGCATGGATGGAACTTCTGTTTTTGTAGAGGTGGTCACACTTGCTGATGATCGTTAGTCAAGTGCATTTGATTAACAGCCCCTGGCTGCTACTTACCCTCTTAATTTTTGTGGAAGTAATAAAGTTGTACTTAGTTCTTCACTGGAGCTGTGTGAAAGAGTCCTGTGAAAACCTTTTTCACATTACTGTAATTAATATTGATAGCAGTCTCTGTTGTTGGGGAGGGGAATCATGCTTTTTAGGGTGCAGAGATAAATCGGGCATCTTTATTTTTAGTGTATAAGAATTATACTTTTTATGTGCAGCTCATGAGAATAGATATCTTACTTTAGTCATCCGCTTCTACATAATCCTGACATACTAGAAAATACTCTCCCCCCTTCACACTTTCTTCTGTATCTGCTCTAATTCCAGCTGTGAGGTACAATTACTGCCATGAGTAAATTTCTACATTTCCGCAGGGCCAGATCATTTAAACCACAATGTGAGTCCTCAGTAACTTTAGAGCCCCTGCAGGCCCTCTTCAGTTGCCCCTCAGTCCCTGGTGTGAACCTGGTAACGTGTTCAGTGATACAGAGTTTGGTGGCTATGAAACTGTCAGGATAATGCACTACTAATGGTGCATATGTGTTAGGCCAATGATGTCCCTGTCAAAGAAACATTATCTATATAACCAATTCTCTGTCTTGAAATGAGAATACACCAAAGCCCAACTAAAAGGATGATGTTCTTGAGATTAAAAGAATGTGATGTATGACTGTAATGACATGACATGAAATATATCATGTAAAATATGCAGCACCGGTGCATGACCTCAAACATTAACTGAGACATATACACTTCAGAAACATTGTAGTATGTCAATGCTCTGTCAGATTAAATGCTTATTTCTTGCCTATTATTATAACTCTAAAACTTTTCTTATTGTTATCATGAAGTTCCCTTTGCGATAAATTAGCATTGTTCTTTTATGCATGTCTGCAAATAAATCTGTACTATGCCCCATATATTTATTCCATCTTTATAAAGTCCACTCTATGCATCTCTGCTGAGTGGGTCACAAGTGTGACTGATTTGCATTTCAGCAAATGGTGGCCATGCATCTGTAGGACATTTTTTTAAAAATCACAGCATCTGTCCACTGGATTTCAGATGTTCCAGTGTGAGTATTTAACATAGATAGAAGGTTATCCCTGACTTTAAGTTTAATTCGTTTGTTGAATATTAATAAGCTTCACAAATTCGATTTACTAAATCTACCATTGGCAACTCAAAAATATCCAAATTTCATCTCCCTTAAGGTTCATATCTATCTCAGCTGATCAAATCAATGCTAGACCCACCTGCAAAGACTGAGATGAGGATAAATATCACTGCAGTTTTGAATAGATGCTACATTAAGGAGAAGGGTGCGGTCATGTTGTTGAACAAACCTCATCACCTGGAGCCATGCTGCTTTGCCTCACTTATGAAACAGAGGAACAGTAATAAAAAGTGCAGGTGACTATACTAGAAGAGATAAAACAAGTAAAACTGGCAGAAGGCACAGGCAGTGAGACTGGGCCCAGTGGAGGACATCCCAGTGATCAGCAAAGTGGTAACAAAACTGCTTTCATGTGGGTACCTCTACAGCAGGGGTAGGCAACTCCAGGCCTCGAGTGCCGATGTCCTGTAGGTTTTAGATATCACCCTGTGTGAACACACCTGAATCAAATGATTATTTCATTCCCAGGCCTCTGGAGAACTTCAAGACATGTTGAGGAGGTCATTTAGCCATTTGAATCAGCTGTGTTGGATCAAGGACACATCTAAAACCTTCAGGACACTGGCACTCGAGGCCTGGAGTTGCCTACCCCTGCTCTACAGAGACACATATTGCACAGGCAGGCCAGCTGGGAGCAGCTTCAGCACCCTATAATAAGCAGTTAAGAATATGGATGGATGGAAATATATTCCTGTAAATATTTATCTCTGATTATAAAAGAAATGCTGTGGAAGTCTGACTAGTACTCCTTAACTAAGTGCCACCAGTTATCTGGATGCATGCCTGTCCTCTGTGTCCCTCAGTGCGGTTTCTGCTCATAAATTCATAGGTAAATCCAAAAATAAATTCCAGTTTCAATTTACTTTTGTAATAACTACAATTTTCTCTCCCATACAAGTGTTGGAGTGATGTAAAATGACCTTTATTTAGGAGGTAATTGTGCAGGCCCTTTGCAAATGCCTGATTGTGATCTCTCTCTCTGCAGAGTGCTGGTTCAGCAGGGTTCTATCCTGTTCCTCAACATGGTCCTCTTTCCTTCCAAGGTGTCCTCTGGCTGCGCTGGCCGCTTTGAAGGCTCCCTCTCTCTATAATAGAATTGCTCCATACACTTCCTGAACAGAGCACAGAGAAGCACTAATTCCACACTGATAAAGATCCCCCTTCCTCTCATTTCATAAGTCTTCCACTAGATACGAAGCTGTGCTAGATTAGATGTGTCACTCCTCCCCCATCCCCTGTAACACAAAAGTCCTCACAGAACACAGCTAGGAAAAGAAGAGAATTAATTTAATTGCTATTCAAGAGTGGGTGAACAAGAAGGTGAACAAAGGGGAGAACTGCACATATTGGGGAGGAGAATGTTTCCTTTTTTTCTTCTTAACAACAAAAGAGAGATGTTTCTTTTAAAATCAGGAAATGTGGATTGTGTATTGAGGAAGACGAGCCGGAGGTCATCTCTAATATCTGTTAAATTCAGAGTGTAGTTGTCAGACGTGTCAGAGATCCCTCTCTCGCCGTCTAAACTAACACAGGAGGGGGTTAGTTATTATAATGAAGCCCTGTTTGAATGTCTGCCTGGGTGAATGCGGGTGTGAGCACACTTCCTTATGCTTCTAGTTTAATTAAAAGGTTATAAAAGACATCCTCCACCATGAGGAGTCTGCCATCGAGTTCTTACACACAAATGTAACAGATGTAACATTTTACGGAATTAATCAATATTTTTTTTTCCATGAAAAATATTTAATTTATTTCAACTTGCTAGTAAAGTAGCATTTTAATCATTCTATTTAGAATCGACACGTAGGTGGGGGCAAGAGAACCACAACAAATAAAATGTCAAATATCAAACTTAAGGTTATGGAGTTGTCATTTATTCCTGTTTATAGTGGCAATAAAATAATAGAAAAATGTCTCTACTGACTTGTAGGAATGTGGAGGTGTCTCTTGACTTCACAAATTACCCTTTAAAAACACTGAAACGTTAACCCAGTAACCCTTCTAATATCCAAATATAGCTGCTTCGTTGTTTATTATCACTCAGACTAAAGAGGTGCTTTTTGCACTATATCTGTCCTACTGCCCTAGTAATTTTTAATTTTTTTTCCAGATAGGATGTTGCAAGTTTACGACAGTTTAAATGAAATGTTGTGTCATTTATGTCTGAGTCCTCCTCTGCTTTTCTTTTCCTTTTTCCTGTTTCTTTATACTGGGTAAAGGGGACTTCCCTGCAGATGTGGAAGCTGCTCTTTGTGACTCTTTTCATCTTCTCTAACAACAGTTTGATCAAAGCTTGAGAATGGAAACAACAAACCTGTGTGTCCATGGCCCTGTCACACAAGTAATAAAAACAAGTTTTAACCATGCTTTGCACCAGCGTAGAATTCAAATGTAGCATCGCAATATCAGCGCTCTTCTGAGACTTTTTTCACCCTTTTTTTTTTTTAACAATAACAGCATTTTAAGTCACAGCCAAAAGAAAAAAAAAGAAAAAGCTTTGAGAAATTGGAGATTTCTCTTGATGCAGAATTTAGCACACAGATGTGCTGGCATCTGATGTTGAACTATTAAAAAAGAACTCCAGAAAAGCTTAATATGTTTGAAATTGTACAGTTTTACAGACTTCTTTGTGCAAATGCAAGCATGCAATGTGGGATTTTATTTTTGTGCACGCTTGAAAAAAATCCCCCTTTGCATAAAGAGTATTATGTAATTAAACGAGTAGCACTGCTTTAATGAACTGATGTGACGAGATTATCTGACAACTGGCACTCCCGCTCCATGTTAGAATATTATGAGTGACTGAATATTTTTATTGTGATGGTCAGACCATCCCATACCTTGAACTACCTTGTTGACCGCAACCACAGAGCGATCTATAGCGTCTAGTGGGTGTAGTGTTGCGATTTGATCCCTAAGAGAGATTTTATTTATTTATTTAGTTTTTGCCTGGTCACCAGTAATTGTGAAACTTCAGCTAGTTTTTTCTGGCTCAACAAAAGCGCTGTCAGGCATCATATTTCCCTCAGGTTCAAATGTGCTGTGTGCTTTGATAATAAATGGAGGGAGCTCAGGTGACCAGGCTTGATGGGCTGGTGCGTACTGGTGGGACCTTAGCATCGTTTGAAATGAAAATAGTATTTTCACCATTAGAATGAGGCTGTAATTTTGGATGTCTCTGATACATTTCAGCATATCCTCTCAGAGCACTGCGGCCTTTTTTTTAATGAGTGGAATAATTAACAGTTACATTTTCCTTAAAATCTCTTAAGGACTGCTGACCCAGACAGAGATTTAAATGTTTGATCAGTCGCTGGGCTTCAGTTGTGCTTGGTCTCACATCTGAATATACAACACAAAGCATTTTTTTTTTCTTTAACTCCCCTTCTTTCACTCTTAATTTTACAGAGATGTCCATAACCCAGATAATTTAATACATTCCTTTATTGTACGTAACCCAGATCATTAAGCCAGAAATATCTTGTGGAACTGATGGAAGAAGGCAAAACCAGGACAATGTTGTGCAGACCAATTTTCTGCAGATGAGAATTCGCTGCTAAATGTTTCCCCGTATAAACAAACAAAACAACAGGAAAATCTTGGTTTGCCTTTTGTTTGTTGTATTTTCAGTTTGCGCACAGATTAAACATTGTAAATGAATGTGGTAATTAACGTGCGGTGTGTGTGAGCGTAGGCGCTGGTTTATCTACTTGTTTGTCTCAGATGAAAGGAGCATATTTTTTTCTAAAACAAAAAGTAGGATTGCACTCACTGCATCATACCCACTTGTTTACAATGGTCTCCCACGGGGGCTCCCCTCTCTGTTTGTTAGTGTATTTGCTAGAGGAGACTTAAAATAGCCTGCTAGCTCAAGCAGAGCACCATCTATAGGCAGACTGTGTTGTGAATGTGCCAACTTTACTGTACTGATCTGCAACCAGCATAAGTTTTATTCAGACTGTCTCGTTCTTCTGTGTTTGATCTTTGCTGAATCAGCTTAGAAAGAAAGGAACACGAAAAACAAGTTTAACATTTCCTCGGGCATGCAGAATGGAATTTTTTGGAACACGAATGTAAAGCTACCACTCAACCCATCATGATATGTTTTAGTGTAGTATGTACATATAAGTCATGAATGGTTTTCAGTAACAGTAAAATTTAGTCCAAATCTTACCATTATCTAATAGGAGAAGTACTAGTTAGGATTCAATTATAAATTACCAGTATGACTTATTGCCATGTTATCCACCTTTTTTTTTTTTTATAACCATGGGGTTATCTAATGCATAAATAAATGGACCGAAACAATCACCACAGCTAAAAATAAACCAAATTAAAAAGCATGCACTTTGTTTTTTTTCCTATTCTTTTTGTTTCATTGCACACATTCATAAAAATTCTGCATAGAAGTTGCAACACTAGGCAAACTAAATTTGGTAAAATATGAGTCAGAGAATTAAGCCGATCTCCCTCTTAAGGACAAGGTTACCAGCTCAACATTTTCCCAAATAGGCCACAGTACGAAGTTCAAAGATACTTTGCAGATTAGCAGTCTCTTACAGTACACTCTCTGACTCAACATAGAGAAATATGGTATTAAACAGCTGAATGAAGATTAAAAGAGATGGAAATAGACTGTTAAACAAGCCTCCCATGGTACACTTCATATGATGTTCTGTTAGGCCGAGCTAGTGACCTTTATAATCAAAGCATATGCTAATTACAGAGATATTATTAGACGGGTGGGAGTCATTGCTCAAAGCTATGCTATCGCTGCCTGCACAGAATTCACAAATCAGGGGATTGCCACTGAGAAGGTGGACTGATAAATGTCACATTGTCTCTACTTTGTCTCTATTCTATATAAGGAAAGGGCAAACAAGTAGCTCTGAAATGATTACGTAGATGTCTCTGTTATTAAAGCTCCCTGCCCTGTCTTCTCCTAACCTTTGCTATTTAAAAGCACAGTAGTTTGGAGGGGCGAAAAATACATGGGTATTTACTGCATCACTATGTCACCTCTGCAGGGTGTGCACCTCAGGCCGGTGCACAAATTACAGATTTTTTTAAAAAGTGTATTTTAGATTTAATTTGCAGGTTGAATTTTTTTTCCGGGTACACTTCATTCCCCTCCCTGTAACACCCTGCCTCATCCCTTTGCTCTGTATTTCTCCATCAGTAAATTTGCATAGAAATAATTTCTGGGTTAGGCATGTTTATTGGGTGTTTCAGAAGTGACACTACATGACTTTAGTAACACAACACAACACAATTAAAAAAAAAAAAAGTTATATTTACTTTTGTGTCTTTAGTTTTATGTATATACTTGAATCCCATATCTTCTGTCATTAAGGTTGTTTTGTTTTTTTTAACCTATTTTCCTGTTTATGGTCTTTTGATTCATAAATTTATTTCCTATTTTATGTAATTTCTGTTTAGTTTGGTCATGTTAACCTTTCATGGATAGAGCAGAGAAAGATCTCTCTTCAGGGACATCTACTAATGGCTGTAATGGAAAACTCCAAAATTAATTTAATGTGACAAATTAGCTGAGCGATCGGGTTGGCCAAGCTTGTTGTAGGCGAGCGTTTTAGTTCATTTAAGACAGATTCCGGTTCTCGCTTTGTAACTAGAGCTCATTCTCCGATGGATTTGTTTTACACCCATGTTCTAAATGATCTGTTTTCGATTTGTGTCATCATTATATGGAGTGCACTTTACTTTGTGAATCGCCATCTCTTACATTTGAAGCTGTTCAAGAACGCACTACATCTCGAAACAAGTACACATGTGCACACACAAACCGCACACGCAAAACACACACACGCACACTAGGATCTAAATTGAACAGACCAGCATGGAGTAGGCCAATTACATCACTGCCCCAATTAAAATAAAACAACAGGACTCTTTCAAGCTGTCCTGCAGGGGAGAGAAAATTGGACGGGGAGAAAGAAAGAAATAGCAATAACAAATCCCAATCCAGTCAGATCGTCATGATGTTCATTTTAATTAAAAAATTGGATTCACTGCAATTAACTCGAAACTAGTCCCCTGTGGCTCAGTGAAAAAGAAAGTGATTGGCTCTCAGTTTCCAAGCAACTCTGCAAGCTCCACAACATCCTGTGATAATCTCTTTTTAAGTAGTGTTCTCTGTTTCTTGTGAATATTTGAATGTTTGTCAAAGGAAATGCTGCTTGATATGTTGACATGACTGACATACACTAGCAATACAGACAAATCACAAATCTGCTAAATGTTTCTCATGGGTTTTCTGAAATTGTGGTGATCCGGGGGTGTGTCTTCAAACTAAGGAGGTGACAGTTGAAAGGACACAGGTTTGTGGCTGGTCTGACACTGGTAGTGACTGATATCTTCACCGATCAATTTAAACATGAGTTATTTATTTTTTTAAATTTTTTTTTTAACCCATCAGTGTCGATTGACCTTGTTGTAAGTCACATGCCATGTCATCTGTAATGATATTTTCTACTCAGTATGATGTGCATGTGTTAATGTGTGCGTGTGTAGTGTATGAACTGAAATGTCTACAGTAGTTGTCTGAGGTATGGATTACTATTGTGATAGGGGTTGAGTGGCTGAAGCCATGTGACTAATAGCCTGTCAGTGTGGCACTCAACTCTGCTTGGTCACACAGATCAGTGCCTTGCTCTTGTTATGAGATACACAACCACATACATTTATATAATATATAGTAGGTGTGTACAGTATTTTTTAAGGCCGATTCCAATAAAAATTGGTGTTGGTAGCTAAAAATATGTCACGCATATCATGCAATTATATTAGTAGCTACACTGTTTAACACTAATGTGGTTAAACAGGTGGTGTTTGCTGATGTAGTGGAAAAATGAGCTAGCTGATTAAGTCATTTTTTCTAATGAAATGTGTTTTACTGTAAACAAAATATTGCGCAATCAAGGAATGTGCAATGCTGGTGCTGCTGGTGCTCCGGTCAGGACGACCTGGTGTCACGCAGTTCATGATATAGTCAAAACCCTTAATCTATTGATTTGTGTTGCTGGACACGAATTGTCATTATTTTGTGTCCCTGAAGATTATTATTGATCAGTCCGGTGTCTATTATGGTAATTTGAGGAAAATAGTCTGGATTTGTAGCACTGGAGGAGTAAGAGTCTTGATTTTCGCAGCAGAGACCAAAAAGAAAAAGACCAAGTATACATCTCACACATCATTTGTTTGATTTGTAAATATGTAAGAAGATAATCACTGTTTGTGCAATTATTTGGATATAGAAGAAATATAAAATGTCCTTGGTCTTGCTCGTGCAAAGATCTAGCCCCACGGGGTATGAGAATGATCATTAGAAAGGTGGTGGATTAACTCAAAACTACACAGGAGGAGCGTGTTAATGATCTGGAGGCTGTTGGGACCACATTCAACAAGATCACCACTGGTAACACACTTCGCTGTAAGGGATTGAAATTGCAAGGTCGCCCTGTCCAAGAAGCCAGATGTGCAGGCCTGTCTTAAGTTTGCCAGTGAAATCTAAATCATTTAAATAAGGCTTGGGGGAAAGTGCTGTGGTCAGATGAAACCAAAATGAAGCTGTTTGGAATCAACTTGAACAGAAAGTGAAATGCTGAGTATGAACCGAAAAATGCCATTCCCATATTTAAACACAGAGGTGGAAGCAGGATGACTTTACTGCATCCATGACCACGGTCTGATTGGTCATGGATAGATGACAGCATGACATTGACGCAAAATGTCAAAAAAGTCATGTTTTGCTTGGGGGTCAAATACTTATTTCATTAAATGACATACAAATCAATTTAAAATGGTTATATAATGTGGGGTTTTTTTCCTGGGCTTTTGGTTTATATTCTTTCTCACTCCATTAAAATAAAACTACAATAAAATTTAGTGAGCAAACTTTCAAATTCAGCATGGGATCAAATAATTATCCCTCACACTGTGATTTGCCAAGTTAGGTTTTTTTTGTAATGTATTTTTTTTTTTAATGAAATAAGGAAAGAAAATGACGCTTGAACTGTTCTTACTGAATACCTTAATAGTAGTTTACTAATTTGTGTATCTTCCAAGTGTATCTCTCTGTATTTAATTTTCCTCCAGCATGAATTAATAGGCAGTAGTTTTCCCAATATGGAATATTGGCCAACCCCCCCTCCAAAAAACAAACAAAAAACACAGCACGTCTACTTACGTCCTCAGAATGCACTCTCACGTTATGCAACAAAGCTATTTTCCTCAACTTTAATGGTGACAGCAGAGATTACAGAGCATTTTTCAAGCCTGAGTTCTGCTCCACCTTAATGGTAAAAGGAACTTTATATAAAATTGTTGATGTGACAAGACATCTAATTGTATAATACTGCATGTTATATTCCATCATGAACTTATATATCATATAGAGTATATATATGAGTATAATATAATATATTATAAGATCTTTTGAAAGTGACGTACAGATCTAGCTGTAGCCTAAAGGAGCTAACGGGGAATATAAAAAAGGAAAAAGTCAGCTACACCAAAATATACCTCATGCTTGCATACATGAAGAGAGATAACCATGTTGGTGCTTTTGTCATCATTTTTTTCATGCCTTTTCTTTCCTTTTTCGAAAAAGGCTAAGATAAATATTCACTTATTAAAGCGTAACTGGAATTGACTGTGTCATGCATCAGGCTAATAGCTGAAAGCCATGGTTCAATACGGCAGAGTTGGGACAAGCTTTGCTAATGGAAGAAGTGACGTGGTTGTAGCCCAAATGTCATTCATCAGACCGCACACTGTTCGTTAGGGGCTACAAAGCTC
The DNA here is from genome assembly GCA_015106755.1 of Etia nguti. Taxonomy (NCBI): domain Eukaryota; kingdom Metazoa; phylum Chordata; class Actinopteri; order Cichliformes; family Cichlidae; genus Etia; species Etia nguti. Next base: position 48,536 of record VUQG01001691.1, on the reverse strand, counting down.
TGCCATCTCACACACTCAGGCTCATCTGTTAACCCTAGGCAGGCAGTGGCACCCACCGGATTATGGAAATAACAGATTCAAGAAAATAGGACACCGATGGGTCATCCATGTGGAAATGATTGGTGTCAGGAGAGTGTCTCGAGTATGTCTGACTGCAAGGGATGTGGTGGTTTTTCTTTTCTCTGAAGATCTATCTAGGTACTGTTGCGCCTGGAGAGCTAAGGGTTGCATCAGGGGAACCTGTGCCAGTTTTTATGGTCCCTCTTATTGCATTCCTGCCCACCACTAATAGGGTATGCTGACTGTGGTCTACATGTTCTGCATCATTGAATGAAGTCAATGTAATTCACATAAATGTGAAAGTTTCTTTCTCTTTGTCTTTAATTTTTGCTATTTGAAAAGTACAGTAATACTCAGAGTCGACAAAAGAAATACCACAGTAGGAGAACTGAGTGGATGAACATGATATTAATGAGTTTATAGGCAATAAATTGGTCGTCAGAGATTATTTTAAAATCATGATTTTGTTTTAAATTATTAAAGTTTTATTTGGCATAATCTGAAACGTTTTGAGTGTTAAAACTGAAATGTTTATGTAACAATTATGGAGCAGTTTTTCCAAGTTACCAGTCACGATGGTGGTGATAACCTGTATAAATTCATTCAGCTAATATGACTCAGGACAATTTCTTTCTCCCCCCCCCCCTTTTTAAGTGAATCTCTGACCCGTGACAAGTGGGGAATGTTTGTCCCACACTACCTCACTGTGTGAGAATGTCAGGATGCGTCCAGACCCGTAGACAATAGAGGTGACATGGCAGGATGATCCAGGACGCGTGTACAGGGTGCTCTGGCTCTGGACACACAAAGAGCTTGAGTCTGCCCTAGATCCCACACAGCCCCGGGGGATGATGTGATGTCACATGCACCCATCCTGTAACAAAGATTGTGTTTAGTCAGCATTTTGTTATGTCCAGGGCTTGGCCTCCTCCTCCATCCACAAAAGTTCCACATGCCCAGAGGGCTGCTAGGGATCCATGACTGTGACTCCATTAGGCAACAGGTGTGCGTAAGGAGAAATGTAGGACTCGGTGGGGCAGGGGGGGGAGGCACTTTCTAGTTTTACTGTCAAACATATATAACCATGCAGGTCATATATAGATGGAACCTGTAGCTCTTCTTGCCTCAGGTCAGTTGCCAAAACCATCAACATCTCACCCGTGTATCTTTTTTTTAAACCCCCCCCCCAACAAAGTGGCGTATTGAATTGAGGTTTGAGTCAGTGCCTGAAGTATTTCTTGGTCTGCATTTATGATGGATATTTATTGACTGTCTTTACTATAATAGATTCTGTTGTTGGCCTTCTTGTCACAAAAAAGGTCAATGTTTTCTGGTCCAACTCAACTTTGGCCATGAAAATAAAGTTGGTTTTTTTTCTCTTGTCATTTAAGTTCAAAACAGAAGCACCAATGGTGCTTTAGTGATGTGCTGTTATGAATCTGAATGACTGACAATAACAGGATTAAAAATATACTTAAATAATACATTTTTGAGATTTCTGATCATGAAAAAAATAATCTGTTTAAGCTGGAGATCAAGCATAGATGAGACAATATAGACACCAGGGGACACTGTCTCCCAGGCAGCTGGGGCCATCCTCAGAGCAATCAGTGCATCAAGTGTCTGTTTTATCATTCATCATGTGAACGACACTGTGGCATTGGAAGTCAGAGATCTTTTTGAATATTGAGTTTTAATACAGCAAAAGATGGAAAATGAACAGATGACACGAAAATGAAATGATCCTCATAATAGATTAGATTTGATGCACTTATAATAATAATGTACAAAATGTTTTCTTTCTCAATAAATATATATAAAAATGTCCAAATTATTCACCAAATTACAAGTATATGGATAAAGTAGATCTCATATTTATGGGAAACAATTGGGAAAACACTGCTACATACACAACCATAGGTGCATGGCTTTTATTACTTTAAAGATGTATCTAGAATAAGGGGACTAATGGCTCAACATGATTTAGAGAAACTCCTTCATGCATTTGTTTTCAATAGGCTTGACTACTGTAATGCAGTTTTTACAGGTCTCTCTAAAGAAAACCATTAAGACAACTGCAACTTATTCAGAATGCAGCTGCTCGTGTCCGTACAAAGACGAAGAAAAGGGAAAACGTTACTCCAGTTCTTAGATCTCCATACTAGCTTCACATGCTCCAAAGAAATGATTTTAAAATTTTGCTGTTGGTGCCGAATGGTTCTGGTCCGAAGTATCTGATCTGCTGATGCCATATGAACCACCAATACTTCTAAGATCATCTGGGTCAAGTTTACTTTAAATCAGCATTTAGCTTTTATGCTCCTAATATCTGTAAAAAACTACCTGAAACCCTGAAGTCTACTCCAAATCTTAGTTCTTTTAAATCAGGTCTTAAGACTTTTTTATTTGTTACCTCTTTTAATTGAGATGGAGAGATTGTCTTCCCCTTTTGAACATTTCTTTTTGCATATGTACACAACGACAGTGATAGCGATGATGATGGGTGCTGATGATGATAGCAGTTGTGGTGGCGGTGGCGACATTGATGGTGGTGATGATGTATTTCCCATTGATGTCTGTTTGTGTCATATGCAACTAACTGTATGGATTCTGTTGATGGTTTCTCACTATCTATTTTTAATGCTCGTTGCTTTTAATGTAATGCTTTTAATGTTTATGCAAAGCACTTTGAGTTGTCTTGTACATGAAAATGTTCTATGTAATTCTCCAAAAGTTGATTCTGTTCATCTGGACGTAGCGTTTTGTGGGAGAAACGTTTCGTCACTCATCCAAGTGACTCCCAGCCCATTGTTCCTTCAGTGGGCTGGTTTCAGTCATTATGCTAATGTACTGTTTATAAGATTGGGGAAACCTGCAGTCAGCTGAGACTGAAGAAGTCACTTGGATGAGTGACGAAACGTTTCTCCCACAAAACGCTACGTCCAGATGAACAGAATCAACTTTTGGAGATTTACTTTCCTGGATGATTGAGAATGCATCAAGACGTTCTATGTAATTAAACTTGCCTTGCGTTGCCTAAAAACCTTTAACTTGGAGGTTAAGTAGTTGTTGTTTTTTTTGTCCTGCAGCATAAAGATAGATGTCTCAAGTGAGGATTTACACTTAAGAACATAATTAACGGTTTCTATCTTTCTCTGCAGTGAACAGAGTGTGTTGTGATCTCAGTCAACAATGACGCAGCATGGCAGGTTTATAACATTGGATAAACCAGAAGGAAAAGTTGGGGGACTTTGTTCTTTTTCTTCTTTTTGTTTTTATTCTTAAAAATCTCAAAACCACATAAGTTGTCAGGCAATAGTTAAAGTTTTTTGAGTGTTGTTTGCTGGATTGCTGATTAATCTTAAGGTATTGTAGCTGAGATATGAATGTTCTCTGAAAGCACAAATGTGTGGGACATGATGGCTAAAAAAAAAAAGACCTGTTAATTTCATTTTTAATAAAAAATGTAATTAAAATGAATAATTTGTCATTAACTTTAACTCAAATTATTTTAAAGAAGCTACTTCACAGAAAAATAAAACCAAATAATGAAGTAAATGAATCCAGTGCCTGTGTTAACTCAGTAGGGAAAATCTGATCTACAGAAGAGTAAATCTTTGAAACCAGTACAGTGTGTGTGAGAGCCTTACATGCCAGTATATTTGTATATTTTGAACTGTTACCTGATACCTGAATTTTGAATGGCGCTTGGCTTTCTTGGTCTGTGGCACTTTGGCAGTGAGGGGGAGGGTAACAGGCCCAGGGCATGGTACCAAGATAAAAATGGTATGACTACAGGTTGGAGCACTAATTCTATCCAGTGAGATTCCACTGAGAGTAATTGGATCATACATGGTGCTCCCATGAACATGAAAGGCTACAGCAACAGCTCAGACACGCATGCCAACATTCTACATGCCAATAGCCTGGCCTCTTTCAGCTTCAGTCGTTCACGACATGATGGCACTGATGACAGTGTTGTTTTCCAGTGGCTGGAAAATGCTGTAAATTGAACCAATTCTGAGATGTAAAAGTGTGTAAATTTGTGTTCAGTAAACAAATGATCACATTAACTATTGATTAAAACTAATCAACCAGAACCAAAACCTACTCACAGAATACGTTTGTGTTTTCTAAGAGATTAAAATGATGTACTGAGAAATCTATTTCATGACATGAAACTTCTTTCTTTTTGTGACTAGCTGGGTCCGAGCTCAGGTGCTCGGTGGATTTTCCGCCTGAGACACCTATTGGATTTTGGTTGCGCCATGGTGGGGTTTCTGCAGTAAGCGACATTGTACAAACCATTTCTTCACTCATACACTTATTTTACCGCTAATTGTACTGATTACACTCTCGATGGTTATTCCCTTAGAGGATCCTGGGATCATTTTTTGCTATTCTGTTTTTTATTTTCATGCTATTTTGGCTGTGCTGAATGAATATAGCTCAATATAGCTCATATTTTTCACAGAAGTTAGATATATATATTAGAATTTTTGAATCGTTGTCTCAGTTCCTTAAATTAGCTTAGAATGGCTAAGCTATCCAAAATCCGCTACATTTTATCCTAAGGCCAAAAATTGCCCCATTGAAAGTCATTGAAAATATAATTTCTGATCCCACATTTATCTTGACATCAATTAATACATTCCTTTATGTTAAGATTTTATGTTGGACTGCTCGCTTTCAATTTTTAATTATTATATTTGTCCACCAGGTGGCATTACTTTTTACAGTTAAAAGTATGCAGCAAAATTTTACACTTTTTCCTTTTTCATGCGATGGTGCCTTGCTGCTGAAATGATAAGTGTGTGCCGCTATTGATGTTGGATAATTGTGTGTGTGTGTGTGTGTGTGTGTGTGAGATGTCCACCTTAAAGTTTTTTGTCTTCGAAGGCCACACTCTGTGTTCTAAACAAATTCATTAATAATAAATGATGAGTAATCTTTCAGAACTTCAAAGATATCTCAGCAGCAAGAACCAACTGACTTTATTTTGGTTCTAGCTCAAGTAGTTAATGCAGCTGCACTGCAGCCAGGGTTAGAAGTATGATCAAATCAAATCAAATCAAATCACTTTTATTGTCACATGAGCAGTCATTTTGGAGATGGCAAGAGATGGCACTATGAGTGTGAAGAGGGCACCTCATCCTCCTCTGAGGCTAACATGGAGGAGACCTCAGAGGTAGAAAGAGACCAGCTGAAGCCCAAATCTGATTCTTCTGAAGGTGAGAGAGGAGAGGAGATGGTTGAAGCGGTGAGAGGATGGACTTCTCCATCACCATATTTTTGGCTCCCACAAAGACTGCAATGCTCTGCTATGTCCCAGCAGCCAGAGGTCTGATCCCGGGAACTACACACCATGCCACCAGCTATGCACTGCTGCTGATGGATGAAAATGAAATCCTGCAATAAACTGTGGCCCTGACAAACCTGCATGGGAAACACTCAGTGGCTTATGTGGACACAGAGGAACTGCAGGCTTATGTAGGAATGCTCATTTTGGACGGTGTTTACAGGTCAAAAAATTAATCAATTCAAATCTGCAGGGTGCTGCTGCAAGCCCCTCTCATCAGCAAATGTAAGGGCAGTGTGACTTTGCATGGACAGAAGAGCTGGCACCATGTGGGAAGCTTACATGCAAAGACCACAGTCTGTCCATTTGCAGCCTCTGCTCCACATCAGCTGGAGTCCCTCTTCTTTAAAGGGTTAAAATGCAAAAAATTGAATTAATATTTGATATTTATATTTCAGGCTGGAGTATTTTTAAAAGACCGTGTCATTTAAAGTGGAAAAATATATCACTATACAATATTTTTACAGCCGTTTTTGGGAAGGTGGCGTTTTTGTTAGGATGTTTTTTGTAAAAAAGCTTTATGTTACACAAATTGATATATCTCTTAGTCACAGAAAACTTTAGGAACCGATGTTTCCATCTGACTTTACCAATCTCCTAACTTTTCTACTGGAGACACAACTTTTAGTTCATTTTTGCAGTTTTGAATAAAAAGGCCCAATAATTTTGGGTCAATTCACCACTAAATTTACTACTTTTATGCCACTCTCAAGCTTAACTGTAATATTTTTAATGACCGCTTCAGTTTTCATCCAGTTATATATTCATTGTCTGATTTTGCAAAACAAGTCATTCCTGTTGACTCAATTATGCTTTGTGTCTAGAAGTGATCAACTGTTGGCTAATACGCTACATTCAGATGGTACTGAGGTTTAATTACACCTACTTAGCTTCATGGATGTGATCGGTATGTAGAAGTTAGCATTTAGCTTAGAGCACCACTGTGCAGGGCCATGAAGCACCTAATATGCCTGCAGACTCCAGTCCCATTAACCATTATTAAGCCAATAAAACATTGTTTTACATCAATGCACTTAAATGATATGTGGAGGATTGGAAATTCAAGATTTTACAAGGTACAAGCAATAAGTATAAAATACTTAAACAATAGTCAAACAAGAAAAAGGTTTGCTTTCCATTTTTCCTTTGGCTAAACTTTCTTTTTGATTTATTTGGGGCTGCAATAAGTCCCTGGGGAGAGATTTAAATGAATCAAATTTCATGGCATGTACTGACTGTGTATTAAAGCAAAGCCCTGTGATTTAAACTATGTTTAGCAATTGAATATGAAAAGACACAAAGATGCTGCCAGATGTATCAGATCTGCTTCCACCGAGGAAGTGGGGGGAGACTTGTAGCTACCAGCATCACTCTTCCAGTAGCAGTGTGGATTTCACTTACTGAGCCAAGCTTGGATTCTAAATGGCTCTGTGACTCCCTCCCTGCTCATTGCCAGGATTCTCCTGTGTTGGCAAGCTTGTGGCAGGGTTATTAGATAAGGAGACAGACTCTCTGGCCCCTCTTAACATCCCTCTCAGCAGGAGAAAATAAAATGATTTTACTCCCTCCCTGTTTACCCATAAGTGGAAATGGAACAAGACAAACCAAATGACTACACACAGAGAGAAGTGCGGCAGCAGACCTGTGCCCTTATCTCATCCGATTCAAAATCCAGGCTAATTGAGGTTTCAGTTTTTTTCATCTTGCAAATGATTCACACAGCAACGTAACCATTTGGTATGCATGTCTTACAAGCCTTTGTAACTTCTAAGAGTCATCAAAAGAGTGATCCATGCCCTTAGTTATTGTGAAGCGCTGCTTTAAATGTCCTATCATATTTTCCACTTCACTAACAGAAAACCACCTACAATGAAATCAGCTTAACTGAAGTCTGATTTCTTTGTGTACCAGCTGCTCATTCAGCTTCAGTTCATTATATAAAATGAAACTTTTTTTTTTTCAATTATGAATTCAGGACATAGAACTAAAATGAAATGAAACTTAATTTTCAATCAGTTTTTCGGCTGCAGTGTTTCTGTTTCCTGTAATTACCTGGAATTCCAGCTCTAGGCCTCCATCTAATACAAAGCTTCAACAAACATGCTTTTTCCTGACCTAGCTAGCCCTGGGACTAATTATCATCTTATGGAAATGTGGCTATTTCTGCAACTTCCATACCCCTAATTATTTCTGTTATTCCAATATCAGCCTGGCTTTGATGTCCCAAATCCTGTATTTAAATAGTGTAAGATTCCTATTCTTTGTGCCCTCTGAGGATTGTTCATGTAAAATACATGGACTAAGAGTAGGTATTACTAGGGCCTCCAGGGGCTGGACATACCAGGTCTGGTGCCTCCTTGTGTTTCTGTCTTTTTCCCCTTGTTCTCTTCTCCTTATGGGGGTGTCTGCTGGGAGAAAACGGACAGAGGTAATATAGTTCAGATTTATCGAAATATGGAAATGCATCTTTGTTTGATATATATGGTCCCAATATCAAGGGAAAAAAAGTACTCACAGGAACAGTCTATACACACACACACACACACGCGTATATATATATATTTCTAAGAATGATTCCTCATCTCAAATACGACAAAAAAAAATTATCCCAGAGTCACAGTTTGTGATGTCCCATAGGTTTTAGGTGTTTGAAATTATTGGTCAAGCTGTGTAAAATATGGAACAATTAAGAAGTACAAAGACATCCATCACCGGTGCATAAAGATAATTGTTTCCCTGATTAGAAGGGCTTCATGGCAGCGTACCATATGGCCTGGCACCACGTTAACAAAAACTGTTTGCAATGGATGTCCACTCTCCTAGGAAATTGTAATCCTCCCCACACCTCTGTCATGCATGGGTGCCATTGTGATTTGATTCCACTTGACGGAATTCCAGAAACGAACTAAAGACATATGTAGAGTTATGACTGTGTGTACTTCTCCGTATCAGCCCTGCTTTGGCACATGGGCTCCATTCTAAAAGATGACTTTGTGTAAAACCATCATCATGTATTTTCATATAGATGAGCTATAGCTACCTGTGCTTCCAGCCATGCTTTTATTAATGGGGAGCTGTCAGGAGTGGGATGCTCTGCATATTCGCATATTAAACAGGCGGTAGAGGGGGCGAGGGGGGTTCATGCCCAGTTTATTACCATTTGATATAAATCAGCTTAAAGCATCTCTCCACCTCTTGCTCCACCTCTTTTCTTCTGCTCTGAAGACAGCCTGCTTTGCATGTCACTGCTGTTATTCCGCTGCAATGCACGTTTTTCGGTGTCTGTTTGCTTCCTCTATGATGTGCTTTCAACTGGTTCCTCAAAGAACTATGATATTGAAGATCTAAAATATGTTTCAAATATAAGAGGATACAGAACAATGACACCTTGTCCAGTAAAACTCCATTCACCCGTTTAAACAGAGTTGAATAGCATCCCAGCTGTCTTGATGGAGTTGAGTAATGATTACCTTGGCTACAGTGATTAAGAAGATAAAATTTAATCATAACATTTCTTGAGACTGCACTGTTTATGACTGTGTGCTTATTAAAATGCACCATCTTCCACCACAATCGGATTCATTTTCTAGTCATAATACTGCTCTCTTGCCACTTTGTTTTCTACTCCCGTTAGTTGATGAAATATTTTATAATGGAAGGACAAACAAAAGTTTAGAATAGAACCTGCAGTATATTCAGCTTTTTACTTACCGAATTGAATGAAAAAATTGAAGTTTTGTGTGAAAACTTTGATTTCGTGCACCCCTAGCTGAACCACAGCTTTCAGTAATTTTGCAGTTTGGCTTGGATGCTTCCTTAAGTAACCAAGAAAATGAGATACGAGATAAGCAACACTCTCTCTTCACGCACTTGCATCAGAACAAAATTCTATTAATATGGTAGACTGGATTAATAAAAATCATTTCCAAAGCTCCAAGGCTTCACACATAATAAATAAAATAGACAACAGCTCAATTTTTAACATTTTTATGTTGGTGCTGTCAGCTGTATTTTTATTTCTTTAAACAAAGTCTTAAACCCAGTACAGATTTCTTTGAAGATGTGAAGACGTGAGCTTTAGCGGCAGTTGTGCATCTCTTACCCCTATTCATTTATTATTTCCCATGTGGCGTGGAACACATGCATTAATAATATATATTAAAAAATATGAAATGGATTTTAATGAGAAAAAGTGATGTGCCTACCCATCTTGTGGTCATGTGAGTTTTCAAAATATAATTTTTTACAAATAACATGTACAGAGCACAATGAAGTTCACAGAGGTTATGTTAAACAGAGCATTGTTCTGTCACTTGTTTTTAAGTAGGAACTGGGCTTTGGCATGTTTGCAACGTGCCTGCTCATGCATCTATAACACAAAACCGTGCATTTCGCCTACATATGTGTATTGTATTCACTGTTTGAAAAACACAGAACAGTCTAAGCAGAAAAATTTCTTCATGAGAATGCCAGGCATGGTGCAGCTCTATTCATATCCTTAGTCTGATACTGATCCTGACACATTTTTTAAAGGCTTGTGATACTGATTCCTCCTCTCTTAATTTTTTTTTCCTTTCAGTTTAGATATTCTGTTTTCTTCTTTTGTGTTTTTCTCTTTCTGTCTCTCTAATCTTCCCACTGCCTGATACTCTTTCTCATTGTGAACTGACAGCTTTCTCAATAAAAAACAACAACAACCAAAAAAGCTACAAATATCTTGCTGCTTACAGAAATTAAAGTAATGAAGCAAGATATTTAAGATAGTCACTGGATTCAGATCCTTCTCAAGACTGCAAATAGTGCATTTGGCTATTTATCTCTTCAATAATAAATGTGAACTGTTTTATTTGTATGTAGTTCTTAACAAAAGAAAGAAAGATTTAGGACTCGGAGGGTCAGAAAACCCTGGTGAAGACTGATGCCTACAAGCATGATAAGAACAACATTTCTTGCCAAATACTCTCCAAACAATAGTCTATAAATCATTGGGCTCGCTGCCTTCCCTCTCCGTTTTGCTAGTCTTTCTGAGATCTATTCAAATGTACTTAAGGTACAAGTACAGCTCCTATTCTTTGCTAGAAATTCCAGTAACAGTAACATTAACAACAACTCTTTGCATGATCTAGGTTAGAAGTGCGTAATTAATGTTGTCAAAGGGGCACATGAGAAACTGGGACTACTGTGGAGTGCTGCACCAATCGGCAGAACTCAGTTCTGCTCAATATTAATTTTGATTCTTTTATAAACTACTGCTGGTAAGAGTAGATGTTACAATTTGGCACTGAAAAGGCGAAATAGGCTTAGTAAAAATGCCAACATTTTATCACTGTAAACGATGCATGGCAGACTCGACCACATTGTCACACTTTTCAATAAACTTTATATATTCCGGTTGTCATCTTACATTCGGCTGCAGCTTTTCAGCTGCCAGCCACACATACACCAACAACAACCCAGTCAGGACCCAGTTCAATCCTTTTAAGCCGGCGAGGCGTGATTGCTGATGCCGCTCAGGTGTGTCCACCTCCGCCGCAGCTGCGCCACAGCCCACGCCACAGCCCACGCCACAGCCCACGCCCTGCCACAATCACTATCACTATATATTCCCAAAAGCAGTTGTGAACAAAATATGCTTTTTTTTTTTTTTGCAAAATTAAAAACTTCATAAAAAGTGCTCTTTTGCTTGTGGTGTAATTATTTCATCTACAGTCGTTCAGTTATTTTATTATCCTTGTTGAGTAAGAGAAATGTCTGTTTTGGGCTCAAAGAAGTGTCTTGAAGTCGGGTTCAGTGTCTAAAGTGGAAATGTGAAGGGCGGTCATATCAACACCAAGCTCTGCCTTCCATTCTGCATCTGAGAGCTCTAGAATTCTTTTCCTTTCTTTTCACAAAACTGTGAAATTTCTACTTTCAAGTCCCATATTCTAGCATTTTGCCCAGTTTGAGTCGCCTGAAAGCTGCATGATAGCCTATGTCACCATGTTCAGTCTCATAGTCTACCAAAAGTCCAACAAGCTGTCTGTAAACTGTCTGAATTACAATTTGCTGGACAACATCACTTGCATCTGCTTTGAAGGTTTAATATTTTTTCCTTTCAGTTTGTCCCATGCAGTTACTTCAATGAACAAATCACTCCCCAACACAGTCCTCCAACACAATGCTCTCATTAAGCGCATTACTGCCAGAGTCTCCATAACTTTTTCTTATGACAGGTACAATGGTAACTGTATAATTTTGCCTCTGTGATAGTAACTCTGTCATTGACATCACAGCTCTCCTACAGACCAAAGAAGAAAAAGTCCAAATTTTCTGCCTTTGTTTTTCAGCGGAAGCTCCAGATTTCTCATCATGTCCTTGAATTCGTCTTGTTGTGATTCACATGGAGAGGGGTACATTCTCAATTGCTCCCTTTCTCATATTAGATTCCATCAAACATTCTTTGTTCAGAAATTTTTTTGTGATTTTTTTGGGAAATCACAGAGCTGCTTTTGACTTCTCCATCTCTAGATGTGTAAAGCTTGGGAAAAAGTCCTTGTTGCTTTTGCAGTTTTGCTAGCAAAGCTTCAGATGTCCACTCTCCATCAGTCAATTCAAATCATGGCGATTCAAATTGTAATCCTGAAACACATCTGTCCTATAAATATTTAAAACTCCATGTCTTCTTAAAAGCTCTGCATTTTGCATCAATCTTTATTTTTTTTTTAATGTGACCTGACATTTCCGGGGCTAGCAAACTCCAATCTCTTACAAGCATCTGTTCCAATTCATTTACAGTGAAGCTGCATTTGCTTTTTCACACACATATATACATTTTTTAAAAATAGATGGATAAAAAACAGAACAAAAAAATTAATAGCAGTCGCCTTGAAAATAAATGCAACAATGTTATATTTTGTTTTCTCACAAAATCACAATTAAACCCAAACAAACAAAAGGGTTCTAATTTCCTATTGACCTCATGAAGGCTGGTTAGGGACAACCAAAGGGCCAGATGTGGCCATTCAATGAGCAGGTCTGGTCTAGGTGGCTAGGCAAGATTATTATTAGATTTACATAGCACCATTACTAAGCAACAATAACTAACAATACAATTAGACCTGGGTCTTGCTGTGGACTCACAGCAAGAAGGTCCAGAGTTCAACTCCACCATCAGTCCGGGGCCTTTCTGTGTGGACTTCACATGTTCTTCGTATGGCTTCTCCCACAGTCCAAAGACATGTAGTTATTGGGGGTAGGTTAACTGGTGATTCTAAATTCACTGGTGATTCTAAATTCATTGGTGATTCTAAGGGCAATTTAGAATGGTGGTCTGTCTATATGTGTTAGCCCTGTGACAAACTGGGGACCTGTCCAGGGTGTACCCTGGCTCTAGCCCCATGGTAGCTGGGACAGGCTCCAGCTCCACTGTGACCCTGATAAGGATAAGTCAAAGAGGATGGATGGATGGATGACAATTAGACCTTAAGATGAATTAGATATGAAGTTGTTCCATGTTTGTAATCCAAGGGGATTGTAGCAGTCTTTCTATCATTCTGTATTTACATTTCTGCTTGTTTTTATGGTGCCCACTGAATCCATGTTCCCCCAAAAGAGATATTAGATTTTCACGGCTCTAGGAGAAGGTATTCTTTTCTGTGTGGTGGCCCACCGTGTCTAGCTTATGCATGTTTAATGTTGTTGAACATGAACGCACAGTCAGCCCGTCATAAACATGGCAGCTGGGACACATAAAAGGTCATAAACCTGTCAATGAAATTAGAGTGGCATGTACACCAGTGCCAGTTTACCCACAAAAACACCTGCTTGAAGCGGAGAATGGGGAAGAATACTTCTAATCACTCTCACCGCAGTCCCACAATGCATTGCTGCACTGCCTGCCAATAAATGTGCAGGTGAAGTATTGGCAGTGGCTGCTTGCATAGGTTATTATTACTCATAATGCTCATAAAAAGAGGAATTCTCACATCACTAAGTTGAATATGAAGAGATAGCACACACCGTCATTAGGTTCATTGAAATTCACTGAATTTGGTTAAATTGCACTGCAAAACTTTTTGTATTCAAATCTATGAGAAGCTGGATTAATTGAACCAGAGGTTCCTTATTATCCTTCTACATGTGTGGGAGGACTTGAGAAATTGCCCTCAAGTGTGATCTACACTTTGTAGGTTATCAGTGTCTGCTACTAGCTGCCATCATGCAAAAATAACAATCTTCCACCAAACCATTATTCATTAGACTCCATTAATCATTAGAGGATTATCTGGCATGTGAAAATACACTTGCTGATAAGGAATGCATGTGACCCCAATATGAGATTTCTGGCTATTGTAAAGCTAGACTAATTGATTGTGGTCTTTTTCTACTCTTAGTCTCTCTCTGCTGCGGACTCTTAGGTTTGGTTTCGCTGTCTCTGTCACTTTGCATCAATGATCTTTTCTCACATGTAATGTGTTTATTAACAACACAGATAGCTTAAAAGTTCCTTTGTTGTAATTCATTACCTTTGGTGTTCTACACTTCAAGAAGCAGCGCAGGCTACAGGAAAACTGTAAATCCGCACCATACAACTCCTTCTTTCTTGCTTTCCAGCCAACAAAGCATGCATTTGTTATGTTCTGTTATTTATTCATTGCAAAAAAAAAAAAAAAATCATAAAGTGATTTGTGTTAGTCAGAGTGGAGTCAAAATGAAAGAAATGGGATCACTCTACCTTGGCTGAATGATGAATGTAGGAAATTGATTAAAAACGGTCATCTTACACACTGACCAATATACACTTCAATTATAACCAAAGTAATTCACACTACATCAATACCCAAATTAAATCTCTTCTGGAAATAATAGCAGAAGCTAAAGGAAACTGGAAGGAAATTGAAGAAAATAATGTCAAAATATTAACAAAGTAATCAGTGATCAGTTTCACATAGATTTTTCAAATAAACAACATTTGAACAAACTATGATCCCACTGCAAGTGAAAGGCTATATCTGTAATTTTGAGTGCTGAAGTTTTCATTAATAGTTTGTCCTGTACATGTTACTATGTATTTGGATGTTATATACACAGTACTGTTCAAATGTTTTAGGCAGGTGAGAAAAAATGCTGTAAACAAAGAATGCTTTCAAAAATGGAAGTGTTAATCGTTTATTTTCATCAATCAACAAAATGCAGTGAATGAACAAAAGAGAAATCTAAATCAAATCAATATTTGGTATGACCACCCTTTGACTTCAAAACAGCATCAATTCTTCTAGGTACACTTGCACGACGTTTTTGAAGGAACTCGGCTGGTATGTTGTTCCAAACATCTTGAAGAACGAACCACAGATCTTCCTTGGATGTAGGCTGCCTCACATCCTTCTGTCTCTTCATGTAATCCCAGACACACTTGATGATGTTGAGATCAGGGCTCTGTGGGGCCACACCATCACTTCCAGTACTTCTTGTTCTTCTTTACACTGAAGATGGTTCTTAATGACTTTGGCTGTATGTTTGGGGTCATTGTGCTGCTGCAGAATACATTTGGGGCCAATAAACAATTATTTGTATTTTTGAAAGCATTCTTTGTTTGCAGCATTGTTTCATACCTGCCTAAAACTTTTGCACTGTACTGTACATGATGATGGAAAATATTTTAGCTGCACAGTGATGTAGTGGATAGCACTCTTGCCTCACAGCAAAGGGTGTCCTGGTTTTGAATTGACCAGCTGCCAGGATCTTTTGTCTTTTCTCTCCACGTATTATAGCTTCCTTCCATAGTCCAAACACAGTTTTATTTGGTCAGCTGAGGAGTCAAAGTTGACCCCCCCACCCCCAACCCTGAAGTAAATAAGTGGTTAAGAAAATGGATAGTAATTTTTATTATTTTTTATTAGGGAATAATACTAACAGACTTCATGTTTGGCTATAGCTTGTGATACTGGCACACCTGTAGGCCACATTTTTTTCTATTAACATGAAAAACACTTATCACGGAAAAATAACACTGTTTAAGTCATGCGGTTTTTTAAGCTGTGGTTTGGAACAGTCTGAAACAGAACTCTGAGTAGACATTCGGCAAGTTATTCCATTAGCTTGGGCACACTGTGAAAATGCTGTGTTTTTGAAACGCCTGTCTGTTGCTCAAAACAAAAGTTTCTGATGTACAAAGGTAAAACTGTAATTGACCAAATTCAAATTTGTTGCAAATTGCATATTGACCAGGTAGTTAACCTGAAGACTACAGCCTCACACGGAAAAGCAGTTAATATTATAGTCAGGACTGTAACAAAAACATAATGAAAAATAAAAATGTTGCAGGGTTGAGAAGTTTTGAGATAAAGATGCAAAGGAATGGAAAAAAATAATGCAAATGTCTACATTTGAGTTTAATGATGATTGAACAGTTTTGACATTTGTACATTATGCATGTGAGAGTACAGAACATGTTATGCAAGACTGAAGAAAACACCTGTAACCCTGATTGTGTGTGATTCACATGTTCTGGTCTACTTGTGAAAGCTGCCAAAGGAAACTGACAGGAAAGTGTGGTTACTTTCTGTCTTTGAGCTCTTTATTATGTCAGAGGAAAATTACTGTTAATGTCACGTTCCCCTGTAATGTTTTACCAGTGAGAGACAATTTCTTTTTTCCTCACATGACCTCATTCAAACATAAAAGTAGGTTTATGTGAAAACATATTCATTCTGTTCATATGTAGGTGGCCGCTTGTAAGTGTAACATGATTACATAGCAGTTTCGATTCTTGCACTGACCACCGCTGTGGTGTTCCCCTGGCCTTGGCTACAGAGCAACCAATTTTATGTGGTTTGTGGTCAACAAACAGCCTTTGACCTCAGAGAGTAGTTGGCGTATCCATTGTGTGAGTTCTGAGGGCAAGGGTGGAAACGTCAGCCAGCCAGCTCTGATTGAGTTACTTTAGGCCTCGGCTCTATTACCTACTCCTCTCTTGTTTTGATGAATTATTTAATAGCTGTCCACAGTATCCTAAGGACAGAGCTCTAAGAGGAAAGTCACTGGACAGCTCTACCAAGTAACAAAATGAGATTTATTTTTGGTTAACTATGAATATTGACCTATTTAATTTTGCGGGATCATTATACAAACCATCAAGTATCAAGTCAAAAAATAATATCCCCAAAATTAGAGCTATTACTAGGCTAAACCACCATAATCTTGTGATTGAATAATCATTTAATATTACAAAGAAATCTATATGATTCTACGCACTTGAAATGCAACAAATAATTTTCACTATGCAATGATATACTGATATATGGTATACTGAAAAGTATGCTTTTTACACAGCAGGTCACTCTCTGAAATTGCTATAGAACTCTCTGCATTTATGTAAACTATCTGGGGGGAAAAAAGAAAAAAAAAACAAACAAACCACAAGACCCTCAGTAGAGGGAGTTGCCTGATTTATGACATGTAGGCTCGTTTCCAGGCAAGCCTGTGAGGATCCAAGAAAACTTTTCAACACATGGCTCAATTGCTTGCAGGTTAAATGCAGTGGAATAGCCAGGCTGTTAATTTTCTTTACAGATCCAGATGTTGGGAGTGTGACAGACTAGGAATTAAGCTTTGCCAAAGCTTGCTAGGTATTTTCTATTGGGGCTGCCTGATGAGTGTGTGTATATGTGGTGTACTTACTTACAGCATGTATCCATGTGATTGAGTCCTCTCAATAAAGTCATCTGTGAGCATATCTATACACATATTTACTTGCAAAGGGAATATATCCATGCTCACCACATTGGTAAGACATTATGTAGTCATTCTCCTTGCACTCATCCAGGTTGCTTGGCAAACTGAATCAATTCATGTCTCGGTTCGCAAAGACCTCCATTGCAGTGCCCATTTGCTGGTAATGGCAATGGATTACTGTATTGTATTCTGTTTATGATCTACATTGATCGCTTTCCTTCTGCTCTGAGCACTGTGCAATGTCATTTACTCACTAAGATTCAGACATCCATTTTCCCGAGCAGTCTTTTTCAAATATATGAAGCATTTTCCCAGCTGTAAAACAGATCCTTGAAATCCTATCCAGAATGTCAACATGGGACGTTTCTGAAGTAAAGTGCATGTGTAGACAGGCATGAAATAGCATGGTTTAGATATTTCATGTCCTGCTAATATTATATCATGAGACATGACTGTCCTTTGCTCCCGAGCTAACCGGCTAAGCTTTGCCTTTCCCTTCATGTCTCTTTCGTGCTCATTTCTTTGAGAAGACAAAACACAGCCCAAACGAGTGAGTAGGAATGCTCTTATTGATGTCTGAATGAACAGGCTTTTCTGTATGTTAAATGTCTGGTATATGAATTGCATTATGAAGGCTTCTAAATGTAACATTTTCCTTTAATTTCAGGCTTCTTTTGTGAGACATACAAAATGCACTTTTGTGTGTGCAGAAATAAAAATAAGCAGAGAAGACACAACATAGCAAAACGTTGAAAAGAAATCTAATCTTATTTTGAAACTGGTTGTTGAATATATTTTTACATTTTTTGTTTATTAAGGGAATACAAATATACCTTTTTTTTTTGTTTTGTTTTGTTTTAAGGCAAAATTGTTCCATAAGATCTTCTGAAATGGTTCAAGTCTGTCATTTTAAGATGTGAACTCTTGATTTTACAGATAGACAGATGCTACAAATTAGTATGCACTGTGTGTGTGTGTGTGTGTGTGTGTGTGTGTGTGTGTTCTCATTTTATCTGTGTGGCTGCGAGTGCTTGCAAACACTCATGGTTGTGCGCCTGCATGCGTGGATGTCTGTATGTTGGCTGTTGGGTCGTTGGCTCCTGTTCATTATATTTTCATGAGGCATGCAGTATAAAGCGGCCTGTTTCCCCTATGCTCCCTGTTGCCCTCCAGTCCACTCTCGTGCCTGAAAGCTGCAGTTCTCCCTGCTGGCTGTATATCATCCTACCCGTCCTCTCACTGGGTTTCCTGTTTGTTCTTCCAGATGCTCTCCACAATGTCTCCCTCTGAGACTGTAAGGAAACGATTCTTAGAGCAGAGCAGTGCTGGACACACGACTTGGCTTCTTTGAAAGACCTGGGAAGTGGCCGGGTTTCTCTGAATCAATACAGTGGCTCTTCAATCTGAAGCAAAGAAGCTGAGTGGTCAGGACATAACATATGGTTATGTCCTGAGGTTAAGTGAATCCATGCAACGTACATATTGACAGTACAGAGTGGATGTAACTCTTGTATATTACAACCACCTTAATCCTGAACTTTGGATGAATAGTGGAAAATGGCCATTGCTATTAAAACAGTTACAGTGAAGTAAGAACCAGGTTCTAAATTCTTCAACTGATCGGACTCATACGCCTTTAAGGTTATCACTTCTGTTCATCAGTGCTGGCACGGTTTTCTGAAAGTGGTTGATTGCAAAACTGTAATATTAAAATCATAGCAGTTGAGTTTTTGCAAGGCTGAGTTTCATGTAAGCCTTTTTTCAACTCTGCTTCTGCACTGCATTTAGACTCTGAGAAAAATAAAATATTGCATTGTGTTGATTCTAGAAACCAGCGTGGGTGGCCTTTTTTCCCCAACACAGACAAATCAGAAAGAAAATCAATAACAAATTGAATGTATTAATGAAATCTGTAATGTCACTGGTACCAATAGAAGCTTAACAACATCTATTCTGGATGGTTCGAGAAATTTATAGTCCTCATGTCACTTGGTTCCTACTTTATTTCTGCAAGTCTTTCTAATCAGACTCCAGATGTTATTATTTCCAGAGGGATATTTTTGCTCCAATGCTCCTAAGGACACTCTTTTCTTGTTGTCTTGTGGGTGAGATTCTTTTTAAAGTGGTTTACCCCCAAGGAGAGATTTAGAAGTGATTATCTGGATACATACAATGATAAAGAAGGAGAATGGCTCTTTTATAGTCCCTTCTACTGTCTGAGCGGGTAGCATGGTTGGTAGTGGCTGTTCATCTCAATGAGATGGTAAAAGAAACTTCACTGCAGTGATTTTGATGAGACTGTAAATATGCGATGGGTGCATATAATATGATTCTAAGTCTTGTAAACGAGATACTTTTCAATGCACAAATAGTTCTTTTAGTTCTAGTTCTTCTTCTTCCTACTCATAACACTTTTGCAGTTGCAATCACTATACTTTAACCAAGTCTTAACTGTTTCCTTGTCTCAACATGGATTGGCAAAGTCTTCTTTTTTCTCGACACAGTCAGCCCCACCTGCCGCATCTAAAGGCCACTAGTAAAGCACAGTATAAGAGACTCACAATTATCCTGCTGTAATGCCATTATTTTGGGCATTTAAGAGCATGAGTAAGGTTATGGATATACAGAGACGTGCATTTTACTTTGCTGTGCACTCACAGGCTTACAGTGGAACTCTCTTCAATATTACTACTGGTAAAAATAAGAGAAAAAAACCAGGAGCAATAACCTGTAGGCATTCTTTGTTTTTGTTTTTTAGAGAAGGTTTTTTTCAGTCAATAAATTGATCATGTAAAAGACTGTACTTCACATTTTCATCCCTATATACAGCATGAAAAACATGAAAAAGCTGGATGTTAATAAAAGAACAGTCATTAGGTTAGATTTAATTTAGAAAAGGCGCTAGTGTTGTTTCATATTTCCCTTTCTCTCTGTGTTTCCCAGAAAATGATAAAGATTTAATCCAATTAGCTCTGCACTGTTTCACCAGACTGCAGAGGGGAATAGACTCTAATTAGGCTGAAGACAATTAGCTGAATTAATTCCAACAGAAGTCAGAGAATACCGCCAGATTTAAGTAATATTCACTCTGCCAGCTTCACCAGACGTTTTCTCATTTTATTTTATTTAAATAGGATGATGCGAGTTATGTTAAGCAGCAGCGTAACTGTGGCTCATCTGCTGTAGAGCAACAGTTTAAAACATATTTGTTAATGTTGCTGTGTTTTGGGGGGTTTTTTGTGGAAAAAAAAAATACTTCTAACGCTTCCTCGCTCACTGGCTCAACCCCACCAGTTAGGCACGGCCCAAAGCGGACTTTTTGGAGCAAAGGAATGGAAAATAAACGGTGAAAAAAGAGTGTAGAACACGGGACAGAGAGTTTAAGGGGCACACGGAGGACCCTTGGCTGGATCAAAGATCAATACAGATAGAGATGCAACAAAATTCTTTGAGAGGACAGGTTTAACATCCCCCGTTTGCTCTTCTAAACAAATGCATTTCAAACAGGCTCAGGGAGCACCCCTGCTAACAATGACAAACGACAGCACATGGAGTTTTCCCTCTCTATTAACATAAAGTAATATAAACCGAAGGACACTAGTCTATAGAGAGAGTTAGGGGCTAATGTTCCATATCAGATGTGGACAATGTCAGGACTGAATACAGATTAGGCAGTGTCCTTCTCTCCCGGGGGGAATTAAGGGGTTGACACCATTCTAGCTGCCAAGTGTATTATTATAACATGTTGGTGCCCAGCCTGTCTTCCCTGGACTATTAACCCCCACTGTCCCCAAAGAGCTTCCCCTACTGTCCCTCGAACCTATAATACCAGATAGCCTTTTTCCAGTTACAGCCGATTTTACTTTACCTTTTTTTCTAGAGCTGGAAAATAACCTGAATCTTAATTGTAATTACCATTTTGACTTCCAGTGATTATGATTTCGGGATAAAACTTTTTCCTTTTTTATGTTTATTTTCTCTGTCAAGCTTTCATTTTTTTCTTGTGTTTAAAAAAAATGAAGCGTGCTTCTTTTTACTCCTCTAAAAACCTCAAAACAACAGTCTGCAGTATGTAAAACTCAAGGTTTCCAGACTTGTGAGAGCTTTCTTTAATTACATTTAAAGAGAAAGAAAATTCCCTTTAAAAAAAAAATTTGAGTTCAGTAACATGAATATTTATTTTAAATAATTGTGATGGCTCACCACGATAATCTCGATTATCATTTTTGCTGTTATCGAGGAAACTTATCTCTAACCCACTTCTCAACTCATTACTAAGACTCTTTTCAGGTCTCTGTACCATTATTTTCTCATACTTTTCCATGCAACAGCACAATATCATCAATGCAGGAAGAGGTCAGAGTTTGATAGCTGCGCTGCAGAGTGATTGAACCAGTGCACTTGCACAGTAGGAGTGCACTGTCAGCTCTGTTAGGTGATGAAAGATTGCTGTCCATTTTCAGTATTGGTAAGGCTCGTTTCTTATGAGGCGTAAAGTGGGTGGAAAGATTATCGGAATAGCGACGCTTTGAAGAAACCGGAAGTTGAATGTGTCCTGTTGCGGTTCCGTGGGTGTTCTTTCATTCTTTTTGCAATCTTAGTAGAGGTTTCTGGAAAACCTTTTTGCATGTGCTATTTGTAGATATGTGTGTGTGTGTTTGTTTTGGATTTTACAGGGTAAAGTAGTTGACATCAGGCATAAGATGCAAGATGCAAGCTATACAGTACTGGAAAGATAGTCCATGAACCTGAGATAATGGGACAGTTTTAAACGGCTCCAACTGTCTGGTGGAACTAAAATCTTTCCTATTGGAAGCTGTATATAAAATATACATTTCTTTGCGTTGTTGTACTTGAGTTTGTTTTGTGTTAAGTTAATAATTAAAAGAACTGATACTGATATATTCACATGATCCATTCTCTCAGAAGAAAAAAAGAACAGACATGAAAACAGGAACTGTATGAAGAGTAAAACTGATAAAGACAGGCAAGGCATTTTTTTAAACTGTCTAGGAAAATTTCCCGTGTCAAGACGGCACCATTTAAAAAAAAAAAAAAAATCTATTTTCAGTTATGAATAATGGTATCTGTCTGTCACATCCACAAGGGTCATCCACTCGTCCCTTACCATGTAGGGTATCTCCTCTCCAGTGCTGTTATCCAAAGCTGGAGAAACACGGTGGCCTCTGCACACAGGAGCCCGCATGGCTTCTGTTACCACTTCTGTGTTTGGGCACTTTAATTGCCACCACACATGGAAACATATTACGTTTGGGTGATGAGATGCTGGTACTGGAAAATTCCATGCAATAATGCCTGTGGGTGTCTGTGCCATGTGAGCGATAATGTGTGGGCAGAGGCTTATTTTCTCTTTAATACGGGCATGCCCATACTGGCACCCGCAGAGCCCCTGTTTGAGCTCACTAATGAAAGAAACAAGCCGTCATGGAGGCTGGGGTTTGAGGTGTTGTTAAAGTCTTTGAGGTTTTCGCCCTGTGGGCCTCTGTCTGCTGCCCGAATAAGAGGGGCTTTGTTAGAACAGCGACAGAGGCTTTGGTGAAGCTTGTTGGACAGGCCTTACGCTGCTGGATTCTAGACGGCCTCAGTCCTGCATTTCACCTTCCAGCTCACACTGTCAGATAGAGAGACATAGACACCCGCAGTCTTTTTGAGGTATCTTAAGACTGTGGGTCTGATTTGTAGGAGTGATGTCACATCTCAACAGGGAACCCCTCGCAAAACCTCAGTGTTGTTTTGTTTTTGGTTTTGTTTTGTTTTGTTTTTCTTTCTGGTTGAGCTCATTTTTATTGTACTATGACTGAATTGTTCTTTTAAACGTGCAAACAACTTGTTTGATTTTTTTATCAACCTATGTAGAGTCAGCACACAAAAACCTTTTTTTCCCCTCCCCATTTAAACATTTTAACCTTCCTTTCTGTGTCCTTACTTCACTGAAAGACCTTTCACTCTCTTTTAGACATTCCTCCTAGACCTGACATTGACTTGACTACACAGTGACCTCTCCACATTCTTTCTGTCCAATCAAGGCATGGCTTACTGACCCATCTGTATTCCCCTCTTGACCAATCACAAGTGATTGTGAGGAGCCAGCAGGAAGATGTCAGCATTCCTCTCCTCTCCTGGCAGGAAGTCAGTCTCCTTAAAGGCCTGCTGGGAAACGTTTTCCTTCTTCCCTTTTTTTCCTTTTTCCCTCCCCTGACAAACAGTGATAAACTGGTCATTA
Source organism: Etia nguti (assembly GCA_015106755.1). Lineage (NCBI taxonomy): Eukaryota > Metazoa > Chordata > Actinopteri > Cichliformes > Cichlidae > Etia > Etia nguti. The sequence continues at coordinate 25,161 of VUQG01001691.1, read as the reverse complement.
ATATGGCTGCCATTCTGCCAAACAGACCCTTCTTTGTCAACTCTTATTCCCATGTGGGCAAGAGATATTCCGGGGCATGTCATTCCTATGTCCCCTCTGTCTCAAACTCCCCACCCTTGACTGCTCAGCAGTGCAACCCTGCACAGCATGAACATGTCAGCCATATGTCTGATTCTTTACTTTCTCTCATTTTTCTCTTCGCTGTCTGTGGTGCCCTCTGAGCTGTTGAGATAATCTGGATTTACCTGGCTGTGCAAAATCATCTTTGCTACTAAATGACATAAGACAAGCATGTTTCCATGTAATCTACATGAGCAATTTGGAGTGTTACATAGCTTGGAAGACTAGTTTCTCTATTCTATACGTGTGAGTGCTGCCACTTTCAAAGTAGTTTGCCAATAGATGTCACTCTATGTAAATAATGAGGACTGGTCATTTAAAAAAATGAACCGACAATTCTTCATTATGACTCAGGTTTACCAAAGTAAAGTTACAGTGAGTCACTCAGCTTTTAAAAAACATTGAACAGTACTAGGAGTTCTCTAAGTATTTCATCTGATGGTCAGCTATAAATGTGGAGAGGATGTTTCTAGCCTATGGTGGTAGTTTATGTAAGTGTGTGTGTATGTGTGAGAGAGACAGACAGACAGACAGACAGAGGGAAAGAGAGAGAGAGTGCTTAGCGGGCAGTAGAGGTGCTTGGGGCAGTGCCATGCCCCCTACAGTAGTTTATCTTGGGCTTGTACATGCCCCCCCTTGGTGGGGTTGATCCTTGGGGTGCCCTGCCCCAGTACAGCTCCATTAGCGGGTGTGCTAACCTTGCAACAATGCTGTGACACCCTCGTTTTTCATCAGGCCCTGCCTTCAACCTTCTTTCTTCCCTCGGCCCAACCCCAGGGTTTTCCAGATGAGACAGAGGTGAGAGGAGCTTTCTCGTCCAGCTGTAAGATACACACCTCTGCTATGCCAATCAAAGAAAACTATAGTCAGACTTATTATAGAATCTGTAACACAAAAGCATTGCATTCATGCAAGTTTACGCTTAACTTTTACCATCTCAAATATACAATCTACACAGTATTAATAAAAAAAATTAAATTCAGACGTTGAAGTAAATAGAAAAGAGACTATAAACTATAAATAAAAAAGAGACTTCAATAGGATTTCTTTTTGTTTGCATGTTTCGTATCTCTATTATGTCATGAGTGTCATTGAATCTGGATGAAAGACCAGTTCAACCTTTCCATGTAGACGGGAAAAAAAGAACACTCTACTCCCTGTGTCTTCATCCTTTTGTAAAAGAGCTGCGCTCCTCTTCTATTGAAAGTGTCTTTTCAAGTCTTACAAAACGTTCCCTCCTTGCTCTTCTTCCTGTTGCTGCTTTTTTTCTCTTTCTGTTGTCTCTTCCTTCATCTTTAGTTAGATGTGAATCCTTCAAAACCCAATCTTTAGTCAAAAGACTGTTAAGTTAAAACTAGAAAGCTTTCTGCTGGTCTATGTTGGGGCAACAAACATTCTGCGGTGTTAAAGGCTTACCATGTACAGCACTCTTTGAATTAAGAAGAAGAAATGTGTTTACATTTTAGTACTGAGAGCAGCTAGCTGTTCTTTAAATGAAATGGAGATGACATGTCCTGTAAAATTGATTTAAGACAAAATATCTAATCACCATCAATCACGTCATGACTGCTGTGATGTGTCTGGTAGCTGTATCTCACAGCTCTGTTTTTTTTTTCCATTCGTGCAGATCACACGTCATGAATACATTTATTCAGAATGACCTTAACAATGCAGTTTCATGTGGGTGTAAAAAGCTGTGAGTGTTTTAACTCTGAGGTTAAATAGGGCCTAGGGCATCAAGACAGGTACGTGTTTGGAGATGACGATGAGATTTTTAAACCAGTGAACCCCTTCTCAGTTTTCTATGTTTTTGTATGTCTTCTTAATGACCTGCTTCCTTTTACAGGATAGTAATTCAGCATCCTCTAACACAGCTGTAAAAACTCAGATAACCTCAAACCACTAATGAACTTTGGCCTCCAGTGTCCCTTGAAAGAATTAGAAAGCTAGTACTGTGTCAAGGTTTTTGCTCAACATTCCACATGCGGCAAACAGATACAAGAACAGTTTTAGACTTGAAGTGGCAAATTTTATGTTGCTGTGCTACTTAGTTAGATTTCCATCAGCACTATGCAGACCTAGGGTTATGTATCTGGGCATCTACACAGTCATTCAGTCCTTCCCTATCTTCTCTGTCTTTTTGCATGTTTGTAGTGCAACAGTGAAAAAGCCTCTTCTTTGTAGCAGGTGTTTTGCCGATATGCTCCGTGCTTTTCTGTACATAATCTATCTAAGCAAGTCGGCAAGACTAGAAGAAGCAAGGCCCGCCTGCTTCCTACCATGTACAGATGATTAAATGGATGTAATGTATATTCCTGCCCGTTTTAGGTTGACTGTATTTCGTGTTGTATGTCTATTCATCCCAGACACCACTGTGATTCATCATATGCATTGCTGATGGATATCCATGCCCTTCCTAAGCTGCCCTGGACATATACTTATTGTATCCTTTTACTGAGGTGGAGTGATGAACTCATGTGGCCCTGGTACTACGGTGGCAGATACTCAATAGGTGAGTGAGCGAAGTGGTTATAAAAAGCTGAATTACAGCACACGATACCCACCACACTGTGAAGCTGAGTGCAGGAAGAAAGAAGGATGAAAAGACATGCATAACATGACAAATCAAAGTGCTCTGAAATGGCAAAATCTCAGAGGAATTACATGGTTGTTATAGTTCTTTACTTGAACAGGATGAATAAATTAGTTTCTTTTTTTACGCCACTCAGGATTGTCTGTGATAAAACATTCAATCAGAAGTAGCCCTGGGTGATACTATTTTAGTGCTGGGTGCAGTGTCCTCCTGCATTCTTCTTTCTAGGGAATTTAGTCTGATTTATGGTGAAGCCTGGGCTACATAGATGAGGGTTTTCCTGCTGGTACTTTCCATGTTCTATATGCCTATAATAAATTTCCCCAGCCCACAATTCAAAATTTGTCATTGAAATGATAAAAGAACTAATTAGAGCAAGACATGTGTAGTTTTTTTGATTTGTAAAAATATACCTCCATACATTAATCTCCATCATTTTTCAACACATTAGGTATACTGGAGAGAAAAAAAAAACATAAAATTGAATTGATAAATTGAAAGCTTAAAACAAATATGACCTGTGCTGAGAGCAGAGGATTTGTACAAGTGAAATGAATAAGGGATAAGCCGTATCTGAAGACCTGCCACCCAAAGCTTTTATTAATAAAATAATCAGATTGAGATAAAATACTCAGACCTCTGTAATCTTCATGTAAAAACCCTTTCAATCCTTTAGGCACTAGGTTTAGCAAACATGTGTGTCTCTGTCTGATCCACAACTATTACAAATAGTGGAGAAGTAAGGGCCAGATCTAATATTTGTGTGCTGTCTCCGTTTGGATATGCGTTGTTTAAATTTAAGAGAGGAGAAGCACCCTCATCAGCTGCAAATGCAGATGTAAGCCCCCTAATAAGGAGGCTTAGGGACAGATAAGAGAGGGCCAGACAAAGAATTAGCTCCTGATTATTTGTTATCATGGCAGCATAATCTTGTATAAGCCGACTTTTTTCCCCAACCCTATACTGAACCTGGCTTTTACCGGTACAAATGGAAAAGACCTGACTCTACTCTACTGCTGGAGGGCATTAGCTGAACTGATAAGGGGAATAATATTGAAAGAATGATAGGAAATACTACTACTGTACATGTAGAGGAATTAGGGTAGAAAATCCGTTTCCTGCCACACCAGTTTGGTGAGTAGGATGTTCTTTACTTTTTACTCACCTTTGCAGACGAGCAAATCATACGTGTATCCTGTGTGTTTGCTCCATTTGTGGGGTTTCCACAAGGATATACAGTATATGAGGGGTAAGGAGAAGGACAGGTGTGGCTGGCAGAGTACCCAGGTGACCTCGGTGTGCCCTGGAGAGTGTGATGCCTGTGTGTGCGCAGGTGTGGTTGGCACTGAGTTGCTGTGTAACAGCACACAGCTTGTCCCATGCAGTCTCACCAGACGGTGTGCCCTGGCAAGGAGACGTGTCCTTCCCCTCTTCTGCCTTCATGACCATAGATGTATAGAATGTGATGTCTTCATTCTCACAAGCTGTGTGTATATACTCTGATACTGAGTAAACAAGGTACTGAATGATGTGGTGAATGTTGGTCCTGTCGTGTTTCTGTTCTATTTACTTACAGTCCAAAGATTTGGACAGGAATGCATAGCATAAGCAGCGTATCAGCAGAGCATCAGAGAAGCTCTGATGCTATGTTTGTGTCTCCTTCGGGGGTACTCAAGTGAACGGTTTGACACCTGTTTTTAAGGAGTGCTTAGATGCAGGAAATTACACTTTTACAGGAATAAAATGTGACTGAAATATTTTTTTAGGGAATACCTCTAAAAACAAACAATTATATAAATTAAAAATATTCATAGAAAACTTTTTAGGGCTGAAGTCTCCAATGATGAGTTTACTGGTCATGCCTATAAAGTGTCCTTTCGGAGTCCGAAGATATGTTTATAGATTAAATCCTTTGTTGTGTATGGTCGTTAGGTCCACCAAAGAGCTTATGTTTTTGGTATTGTTTGTGTGTATGCGTGCCATCATTCTGTCTATAAACACAATAACTTGAAAAGCTTTCAGTTAATTCTGATAAAATTTTGTGGTAGTGTTGAATGGGGTCATGTTAACAATCCATTAAAATGTGGCTTACATCTACCAAGTTCTTTGAGGTCAACTTAATGATTTATTGGTCAAAAAATTCACAAAAAGCCTTATAACTTAGAAACTATGATTCTTAAGTGTGGTGCTTATTCTCAACATTTAGAACATACCAAATGAAGATTTAAAACATGTCACATTTGACCTATGACTCCTCCTTCAAAGTCAAATAAGGTCAAACTTTGATGAAATGTCTTTTATCTTTAAATTTATGCTTTATAATTCCACTGCATTTGTTTGTCTTAGGCAATGCTGCTATATGGGGTTTCCAAATCTAATTCTAATTAAACCCGATATGCTTTGTTTTTAATGAAAGTATTGTCAAGAGAAGGAGAATGAGCTGCCTAGTTAGTTAGAAGTATACTATAGTAAAATACTATTTAAAAATCCAGTTATTTATAAATTAATACCTTTCATCCATTAGTTACTCATACATAGTGTTTGTGTAGTCAGAGTAAAAATCTGTCATGTTACCCTTAGCTTATTTTTTTTTTTTTTTTTTTTACTGCACTACAAACTTATTAAGGTACGTTTACAGTACGGCAAGAAATCAAATTGAATATATACAAAGTACTACACTATTCCCATAAAAGTAAAAACTGCCCACAGAGTGAACTGCCTTGGCAGAGGCTTGCACACTCAGAGTGCTTCTTGTTAGATTATGTGGTCCAGTGTCTCTTTGTGTTAGACTGTCCAGTACATATCCAGTCTTGCTCTTCTTGGATTACTGGTTAAGAAAATGTATGGATAAAAGTCTTGAGTGGTCTTTATATACATCTGAAATTACACACTGTAGCTTCTGATTAGCAAAATGTTGCCTGCCACCCATTAGAAGCATGTGGACTCATGGCTGACCACACCTGTAATAATCATCACACTCAGCACACCTGTAGTATAAAATTGGATAGAATTAGCTCTATTCATTTTGGGACTGTGGCGGGGCGTGGTTCGTGGCGCGGCTGCAGGGGAGGCTGATACACCTGAGCTCAATCAGCTCATCACACCTCACCTGCATAAAAGGAGTGAACTGGGTCCTGAATTGTTGTTGTTGTTATGTGCAGGATACCACTGAAAAGCTGCGTCCGTGTGTGTTTTAAGACAATAACTGGAAATAAAAGGAAAATGCTGAGAAGTGTTGAAACCTGGTCGGGTCCGTCATGCATCGTCTACAGAGGTGCCAAAACCCAGGAGTGTGCCGTGGCGGAAGAGGGCCAGCCAGGGGAGACACTGGCCCAAATGGTGGCCGAGCTGGCGGCCACGCAGAGGGAGCAGGCGGTGGTATTTCGCCGTCAGTGCCGGATGCAACTAATAGAAAGTCTGGCAGCTCGGATCGGTTCCTGGCCGACACAGCTGCCGCCCCCACCAGTGTCTCTCGACCACATGGGAATGGTTGTTGTCCGGTCTGCTCCGGCACCTGTGCCGGTCCCCAGGGTGAGGCCGGCCCAGACACAGTCTACCTCTGCACCCATACCCACTCCTCGGGTGGGAGAGGTTAGTGCTGGACAGGTGCCTACACCCGTTCCTGTTCCACGGAGGAGGGCAGCTGAGCAACCTCCACTTCCACCACCAGCTTACTCACCTGCTCAGCCCGAGCCGGAGGTTGGGGTATGCGAGGAACCTGCCACGCTTTCACAAGAGGTCGCCAC
>VUQG01001691.1:0-18638 GCA_015106755.1 Etia nguti | reverse complement strand
AGGACCTGTTTTGCCTTAGACAGAGGTCGGCGTGCTGTCCGGTCCAGTGGCCTCCTCGCTAGAGGCCAGTGCGCCGTCTGGACTTGCCTCAGTTCTGCCAGAGGTCAGTGGTCCTGTCGGCAAGCCGCCTGTGAGCCTCGGCTCATGTCCACGCCACTTGCCATGCGGGCCACTAGATACGCCAGCGGCCCCCTGATCCCACACAACCCTGGGCCATGGGCCAGGGACGCAGACGGTCGTGGCCAATTTCCTCTCCCGTTCGGGGGGGGACGTGGCCCCGGCATCAGTTGGGCGGTGGAGGTATGCGGCAGGGCGTGGTTCGTGGTGCGGCTGTGGGGGAGGCTGATACACCTGAGCTTAAGCAGCTCATCACGCCTCCCCTGCATAAGAAGAGTGAACTGAATTGTTGTTGTTGTTGTTATGTGCAGGATGCCGCTGAAAAGCTGCGTCTGTGTGTGTGTTAAGACGACAACCGGAAATAAAAGGAAGATGCTGAAAAGTGTTGAAACGTGGTTGGGTCCCTCATGGATCGTCTACAGGGACAGTTACAAAATTTCTGTGATTTGGCGTCTGTGAACCAACCCAGTTACAATTAAATAATCAAGGTGTGATTGAAGTGTACAATTTAAGCTTTAAAACTAAGGGTTTGACAAAAGTCTTGCATTGAATTACAGCCATTTTGACGATAAAGCAAAAAACCCCAAGACAAACACGAGATAGCAGAGAGGTATAGAAAAAGAGAAATTAGCAGTATTTATCTTTGTTTCAGTCGATCTCAGACATGGACTTGGCCACAGTGGTTTTTGGAGCTATGCTATCAGCTACCTCTAGTAAACTTGGTTAACAGTCTGACTGAAATGTCTGACTGAAACGTAATACACACATGCACAGAAAAATAAAAGAATTTATTTTTTCTATGTATAAGCCAATATTTCTTTCTTCAGATATAAACATAAACAGATATTAATAGAATAAAATATTGACAAAATATGCTAACAGTTTAAAAATGTGTGTTTTTTAGTTTTATTGTCACAACAAGTCTTTTACACTCTACCAAACTCTGCTCAGATCAGCTGGTTGTTGTGTTTGTGGTGGTCCAGTAACACTTTGCCAACAGGGAAGTTGCAAAGCGCCCTCTCATGGATGAACTATGCAACATTATCACTCATAACAAGGTTGAAGGATGTCTCTTTTTCTTGTTTACATTTTTATATTTCATGTATGGACCGTAATGAATAGTAATAGCAAATATTGGCCAATATAAGCTCAGGTCTATTAACTACAAAAAAATCTGTTTGTCAAGAAAAACTTTTTTTTCCCTTTAAAAAAAAAAAAAAAGAATAAACAGAGTCAAAAATTCAAGTAACTCAAATTACCTGAAGTGACACCTAGCAGACAAGCCTTCACCCAAATTATTACAAATTAAGGGGTGGGTAAAAAAAAAAAAACCCAATACAGTTGCTCTGGAAGGAGAAATTGACTATTTAGACCACAACTGTTTTTTGGTTGTTGTTTTTTTTTGTGGGTTTTTTGTGCAAGACTATAAACATGGCAAACAGAGGCGTTTGAAGCACTTTGAGGAGTCACAGCTTTTGACACTTCCACTTTACTTTTGTTTTACACCTCTGAAGGCTGTTGCTTGGTTTATTTCATGGACACTATTGTAGCACTTCACAGCTACAGATTCCTGAGCCAAACTTCTCATTCAGCAATTTGTATGCCTTATTTCCCAACCTGTTTTCTGTGCCTGAGTCTTGTAGTAACATTTCCTAGGCATGGGGATAACATTGATAATGACACTACAAACACAGCAAAATAACTTTTGCAAGGATATTTGTTCTGTACTGGTGTGCTTTTTTTTTTTTCTTTGTGAAAGACGATATCAAAGTGAGATGGTCATTATACAATAGCAATCCAAGTGTTGTACATCAGAGATTTAAAATGTCCATGGGGGATTGCCTCTTTGCTAAAGACAGTCCTCGCATCTAAAACTTCAAGGACACTCTTTAATTTAAAGATCTGCTATAAATGATTAATTTGATATTGATGAATATTTAACATTTCTTAATAAATTATTATGTATGCTATTAAGCACTACATGTATCTGCATAAGAAGGACTGTGAGTTCTTTGGATGGCTGACTCCTCTAAGCATGTGTATCTGCCGTTTGCACAAGTGTGTGTGCCATTGTGTGTGCGTCTGTGTGTCCATGTGTGCACCATGGGGATTGTCTTGCTCCGGTTGTATTTTGACATTTGATTTATGTTAGTGTGAAACCATTTTCATGCAGGCCATTATGCAATCTATAAAAGCGAACGTGTGGTTTTCACAGAGCATGGGGACCTGCTGCGGCATCACTGGCATACCAAGTGGCTCTTCTTCGTAAATTTCATTACACTATAGACACTGCTGCAGCTCTGACCATAAGCTAAAGGTGCCACTGGCTAATGAAGGAGGAAGCTCCGACTACATGTAGATGGATGCTGGCACCATCATTGCGAGATGTTACAAATATCTGTGAGCATATTTCTTAAAGATACGAGATTAGTCTGACACCGTTGCTCTGCCCAAGATGTGGCTGAACTTGATTACGTGTAAATGAAATAACTTCCATCTTCTAAAGGATTAAAAAGAGAAAACAAACAAAAAAAAGATTGATAGAAGGAAATCCCATATAGATGAGGTGTCCAGATAATATATAAAGGAAAAATAGCACTTGTTCTAATTATAAATAATCAAAGGGCTTCACATTTGCTAAGACACACGCGATTTAAGAGTTTAATTAATTTCAACTATCTGTTAACTCAACATGGTCATATTTGTATTTTAGTCATTTATTGCATTTATTTAATTAGTTTTACATATTTTATCATGAAGTTTCTTGCAGAATAAGATTAAACTACTAAAAAATAGAGTTCAGAGTAATTAGAGGTTTAGGAAGGCAGGCAGGTCTCAGTAGTAAGATGGTCCAAAGATGGGTAGAAAGAAGAGAGTGATGGAGACGATTCTATTCCCAAATGACCTTGAATCATCACCTCAAAATTATTAAGTTTGTTCTCTCATCATTCTGTATTTTTTCCCTTTGTTTATTTCTTGGCTTTCTCTGTTTTGTGCATATCATTCTACTTTAAAAAATAAATCATTTTCTAATGTTTTCCTATTCCCTATGTATATAAAAAGTACTCTGCCATAAAAGGGATTGCTTTAAAAAAAAATCAGACATCTTCTACTTTTAAGCATATTCTTGGCATTGTGTTAGTGTGTGTAAAGATATCACTGAATTGGGATTAGACTGAGATGTTTGACTGTGATTATTCCAGTCCATCATTCGAACAGAGTTCTATTGTGAAGACTGAATAACACCACTACTCCAAAGTGCATCTTAATACTATACTCGACTCCTTTAAATCAGTTTAAAGTCGCCTACACAAGCCTCGGATCTATTCATCTACACTTCAATCCCTTCATGATACTGAAAGGAGATGCCTTTTACATTGGAAGGCAATACAATGACAATTACATTATGGTGGCTGCACTTTGGTCATCCATGCGGCTGCTCTGACCCCAATGATTGGTTAAGCTGGCTGTGTGGCTCAGCTGGGAGACAGAGGTGGTGCTCATGGCAGCTCCATTGTTCAGTAAAGAACTTCTTTATGTGCAGCTGGTGTTGCCTCTGATGTGATTTGGCCTTTCACTCATCCTCACTTTGGATAATAAAAAAAAGCTTTTCTTTTGGGGCTGGACTGGCTCATTGGCCTGTTGAGGGAGGAAAGTTAAAGTAAAGATTGTGATTTTTGATATTGATGTCTACCCGCTAATACTGTTACAGAAGTCTGACTTCACTTGTAGGCTGAAAAATTATGACTACTTTTTTTAATCCTTTTTTTGTTACCCTTTCCTGCTATCATTTGTTACATAAAACTGCCATTAAAATGGTAGCTGATTCTCTGAATGGTCTATCAGTGACTTGTATCACATGGCTAGACGTCGGCGACTTAGCGTTGAATAAAGGTGCACCATTGTAGCTGGTCTCCCAAACAGACTCCAGTACTTTTTGATAAGTCCAATAATAATAAGAGAAAAAACACAGAAGTTTGAGGAATGCCGCAACAATCGCAAAAGAAACTGATTTGCCTGATTGAAAGAATCTCTTGCACAACTACCAGTAAATACATTTACATACTATGTATGCTATCATTTTTCTTTTTGTTTTTTTTGAGTCACAAAAATGTTGTCATCAACAACACTTTGAGTGTTGCAGGTTAGGACAAGTTTCATCTGTGTGTGTGACATGTTCATTGGGAATGGGCCTAAAGACACTATTTATCATTTCCAAAAACATATAAAGGTGAAATGAAAGGGCTGACCAGCCAGATCAAATGATTTGTACAAATGCTAAGTAAGTTTTTTTATTTCATGTTTGCTGACTTATCTACAGTTGTCCCTGTCACTATGTTTCTAGCAGAGTTTATCTGATGAAGAGAAATAAGGGCTCCTCTCTGATGCTCTACTTTTAAATAGTCCTTCTTACACATACTTCCACTCCAGCAATACCACAAGATAGAGATAAGAGTGCGTTCTTTCAACCACCCCCTTCGGTTAGGTCACCATTTCCCCGTTACTTACTCAGTATCATATCACTGTGGTTGGAAAACAGAAAAAGCCCCGTAAACAGTCTTCAATAAACCACATATAACTGACTGTCCCTCTTCGGTTGTAATATATTGTTCCTTACTCAATCCATGTGGCTTTCTTAGATTGGCTAAGCATCTGCCTGTGGTGCTATTTTGTATCTGGTGCAGGCTGTTCTTACTTCCCTGTCAAACATTCAGCAGAACACATAGGCCTCCTGTCAGAGAGTATTTTCCAGCAGCCAAAAGGTTTTAAGAAAGAAAGACAGAAGCCTCCCAGCATTCAGCCTGTTTGCTCCACACCTCTCAGAGCTCCATGGTACGTGGGAGAGAAGCTGTCTGACAAGACCACCTCTCTTGCCAGACTCAGAGAGAAGGTGGGGGAGGATGAAAGGAGAGGGGAGCAAGAAAGAGAGGAGGGAGAGACTGAGAGAAAGTGTGTGAGAGAGAGAGGTGCCTAGAGACTCTTTCCCTAATCTTTATGTATTAACAAAAACAACATATTCACTCAAGCTTGCCAAAGCTTTCACAATCTCCTGAAGGAGGAGAGTCTTGGACAAGATTTGTTTATCTATCCGATAGAGATTGTGTGTGTGCATGCGTGTGTGTTAGCGCAAGAGATAGAGAGTGTAGCATGACTTCTTATTGGTTTGAGCGTGTCTAAGTTTACATCTATCAAAATGCATGTGTTGTGTCCAGACAGTTGAGTTTTAGACTGTAATTGGTTCATTTTTTTGAACTCTGTACTCTCAGAATGGCGTCTAGGTAACAACGGCGTATGAATTTTTCATCACTCCCAGCAGCCCCTCGCCTCTCTTTGGGCAGGTCTGTGTTTGTCTAAACTAAACTTAGGGTGACATGGCATCTGCATCCAGGTGTCAACAGGCGCGTGAAAGTGGGGGAATTCATTAGCACTCAAATCGCTCACCCTCAGCGTGCCAGCTTGGGATACTTGATGCACCCCATCTATGTATGTACAGTCGTTACTGTGGTGTATTGTTACTGCAAATGGTTCCCTCCCCAGCGAGCAAGCTACTGTATTCAAAACAAAATGGCACAAATAAATTCATTTTTACCCTATATGAAAAGATTTTTGATGTATCAGGACCCTTCCTCCACATTTCCACCCTTCTGCCTTTGATTTTATCTACCTCTTTCTGCCCGATTGCATTCCTTTTTTCCCCTCTCTCTCTCTATCCATTTCCTTGATTCTCTGGGGCTCCTCATGTTATCCAGTCAGTTGATAGTGTATGCCTCCATGCATCACAGCTCCTAAGCTGTGATTGAAACATCAGACAAGGAGGACGGGGCCCTTGAGATGCTCCCGCCTTGACACTGCCTCTCAGCGCCAAGTTTTATCATACCCAGTGCCTGGCTCCCACACACATCAGGTATGCTCCACAGCACCAATGTATATTAATCAATGACAATATGATTACCTCTGAATGGACCGTATACATTATTTAAAGCAGTGTCCCATGGCTTACAGTGCGTCTGCCTTTCAAATTAAACTCAGAGTCAATAATTAATGTTGAGATTAACCGAGAGCGCATTCAGAGGGCAGGTGTTGAGAACACAGGGACACAGAAAGAGAGGGATTCTGTGTGTGTGTGTGTGTGAGTGAGTGAGCACACCCGTTTGTGTATATTATTGACATGGAACCAGTCATGTGGAGCAGTGATCATGATCTTGGCCTCATTCCCTCAGGGATCATCTCTAACAGCCCCTGACAGAGCCTGTAAACCTCCTCACTTCTGTTGGGAGAGTCAGTCTTCCCCCCCTTCTCCCAGACATGCGAATGACACTAACAGAAGCCGAAGAGATTGCAAAGTTTTGTTTTTCTCATGGTGACGTGGGCCAAAGACTTATCTCCGTGTCTCAGAGGCGGTGGTTCATATTGTCTGAGCGAGAGTCTGGGCTTTCTCACACGTGGATGGACTCTCTGCACGGTTCAAGGCCCCTGAAATCTGTCTTGGTGATAAGCTGCCAGCGCAGCGGGGAACAACAGGAGATAGGACTTTTAAAGCAGTTCAGCTCAACTGGAGGGCTTCCGTCTGCCTGCCAAGAGCCTGATTACTCAATCCAGCTTTTTCTGTTGCTCACAATCTGCCCAAAGAGCTCCTGGGGCAGGGCCTCACGGCTACCTGTCAATACTTGATACTGGCATAAATACTGCTGCTCCACAAAGACAGTACACAGAAGGTTACAGGAAGTGTAATCTCATGTAGCAGCACCTTTAGCTCTAAACAACCTCAAACCCAGCAGCCGAATAGAAGAGGCTGCAAGGTCGGCAGCTGCGTTCAGCCAATCCAGTAAACTTTCAGTACTGACACACAGCTTTCAACTAGCAACACTTATACAACCGAAAACCAAAATCTAATACTTTTACATCTCCCTGGGAAGAAAAGCAAGCCAGTGAATGTGGGCAAGAATTGCACTTATAACCAAACGTCTGGTAAGGTAAACTAGTTCTGCTCCGGCTATGAAAAGGTGTGACTTCATTGGTTACTCTAAACACTACCTTAAACTTCTTAGCTATGTAAAAAAAACAAAAAAAACAATGTCTTTAAAAAAAAATTATTTTTATTTTGACGTTACCACACTTCTGAATTGGGAGATGCCAAGTTCCCCTGGGAGAAGGCACATTATCTTTCAACAGACCCTGCAATAAAAGGCTGAACATCTATTTCATTGGTAGTCTGCTATGTAGATGAAGTAAGTCAAACATGAAAGAAGGGAATCTTTTGAGAAAAAAAATCTATCCATGATTGACAGATGTTTCATTACTGACACAATTTCAGTGCTCACTGCAGTAATTTAAGTACTTTCTACAAGTAAATTGTCCAATTTTGCACAAACCTAAGCCATAGGATTTTTGTAGTTTAGGTGAATTTGGTGGAGCTGTTTTACTATTATTATTATTATTATTATTATTATTTTGGGACAATAAAATACATTCAGAAACACCTTTCATTAGCTGGGCCCTTCACACACGCACAAAACCCGCACACATACCAAACCTAACCAAACCACCCGTATTTGTGATCATCAGACTAATGACCTCTGCTTTCAGTGTATGATGAATCATCCAGAGTTCCAGGAAATCTATTTTCATTCCCAGGAAAAGACACCAACTTTAAGCTGGGAGTATTGGGGCCAAATGTAGGACTTGCCAAATAACTGGAGTGTACAATAATCTTTTTGTGCAAACTGTAATGCTAACATTTAGTTATGCATCTAGTTAAGTTTATATTTGTTTATTTAAAAGGGACAATGCATAATAATTAACATGAACACTTAAATTCATCATGTAAATATGCCAGATTTAACCGCATAGGCTAATTTTGTTCTGTAGTCTCTGGCATGTTGATGGCATATTAAACTAATCAAGGAAACCAAACATTCAAAGGCACGTGAACATAAGTAAAAGACAGAAACACATGTAAAATAAACACATATAACATATTAAAAATCAAACAGTAAAATCACTTACAAAAACACATTAGAATCATGGATCTTTACTGACTTTATTTAAAATCACGACATGTTTGATTATCCAGTAATCACTGTTTTACAGATTTAGAGAAAGAAGTAAAGAATGTTAGGTTCCTCATTTCTGTATTGTATTCCAAGTATGAGCGGCTCAACAAGAGAAAACTGACTGCCCAAAAGCACTGTTGCTGAGGGGTATTTTTTGGTTAGTTACTCGTGTAATTCATTCAGTTCATACTACAATTCAGTTTTTTTTTTATCCCTGAAAATATAAGTAAAAAAATGTAGTATAAAACACTTCAAAGTCCCCTTTAGTCAGTGATGTTAAATTTATGCCCTTAAACAGTTGCATCAAAAGAGAACAATGCCACCTCAACAAATGTCAGAACATTCATTATGCACCATCATGCATCATAACGCACTTCATATAATGACTCATAATGAAAGTGATTTTAGTATTACCATACATTTCTTTCACTAATAGACTATATGATAGTTTGAATTTAAAAAAAAAAAAAACAAGAAAAGAAAAACAAGAGAACTAGGTCAGCCCACGGTATGTAAAAACGTTATACAACAGTCTTTTAATGTGGTCCAGTGAAAGGGTGAAGTGTCAGCCAGCCCACGAGTCTAAAAACGTGATAAGGACAATGTGACAATATAGACACATTAAGATGAAAGCAAAAACAAAAAGTTTCTCACCAAAGACAGAACATGAAACATAGTGAGGGGAAACATCTTCATTCCATTAAAAAACTTGAAATTACAGATGAATAATTGCTGTACTACCACATTACTACTCACGCACAACTTTGTTGTGACCAACTTGAAAGTCTGCACAGTTGTCTGTGTCAAAAGTCATGTTGTTTTTGTGATATGTGTGTGTATATGTTTATATATGTGTGTGTGTGTATATATATATAAAAATATGTGTGTATGTATATATATGTGTATGTATATGTATGTATATATGCTTTATAAGCCATTTACAAATGTTTTTGTTGTTTTCTCATTTTGTATAGGACATTTCAACATGGTGCAATATGACCTTATAATTGATCAGTGGAAATATGTCCGCTGCTTTTTTTTTCTTTTCAGCACATCCAGGCCGGACGGAAGTTTGTAGTGGTTTTGAACTATGTAAACACTCACTATACAGAATATGCACAATTTTCCAGATTTCTTACCCGCCCTGCTAACCTATTTTTTCAATTGCAAAGGTTTGCTTGTGGTAGCACAACAGACAAACGGCACATCTATTTTTGACTAATAGGACAACGATTGTCCCATTTATTTGTGGTAGCAGAATTTTCTGTGCAGGCTAGCATTTCTCAGCTCGGCGATGTGGGGCCCATATACCTGCTTAACAGAAAAACAGAGAATAGGGAATGATGCCATCTTATAATTTTTCTCTTTAATCTTTGTCGATTCGTTTCTTGTTATCTCATTTTTCTTTTTTGGATATGGAAGGAAAAAAAAATTAAACGGTTTTATCATTTTACCTTTGAAATCTTCCAAGAGAAAAACAGCTTAATGCCCAGGTATGAAGTCATCTTAATACCATAGATAGCATTTGAGATTATTTTATTGTTGTGCATAAACATTGGGACAGGGCTGATCCCTGAACACTTTAGACCCTTTCCCTGTAATTACCTGCCTCTCACATTGTTCTGGAAGAGTTGAGGTGAGCTTCCTCCTGCTCCTCCTGTACACTTTGGGGCATTATCATAAATACGGTACATTAACACTTGTTCCTGGCTTGTCAGGATATAAATTAAGTCTGCAGGTGTCCCACCGAGGTTTACCCCTGATACTAATTAAAGCATGATAATTAGGTTTGTTAAATTTGGTCCTTTCAGCCTTGATACCCCCCTTGGAATACAACAATCGCAGATTGCAGACAAGAGAAGGGCTTAGAGGATCCTCCCCTAGCAAACACACAAGAACAGACCAGTGGGTGCCGGATAAAGTCATTCCCTGGTGCTGCAGGGAATATGTGGGCTTGTAATTATGATTTTGCGCGTGACAATTCTCATTCATCTGACTTGAATGTAGTCTCGTTTTGTGAAGGGAAGAGACAACATTTTGATGAGGTTCTTCCTCTTCATCTAGAGAGAGAGAGAACTATTCATTTACACCAGAGAAATACCCACCCCCCTTCTTCTTCTCTCTCCTGTCTCCATGACCTTGGCGCTGGCATGCCTTATCAAGCAGGAGACAAGAACAAAGAACCAGAAGAATAACAGAAGGTTATGGCAGCTCTTTAAAGCATTATGGCGGCTTAAGCATAAGTTCTTGTCTCTTATAAGAGTGAAAACAAAGTCAGTGTAGCTAGTGATGCTGAGCTCATTAAGGTGAAGCCAAGATGTAGGCAGAGGACTGTGCACCTTCACAAAGAGGTCAATAAAGGACAAAGATCTGAATATTGTTATTTAGCAGTTTGCCTCCACAAAGAGCTCTCATTGTACCATGCAGGTCTGAAGTGCTGCACTCATTGCAATAAAATGATAATAAAAAGGTTTTTATACTTATTGAATTCCAACAAATAAAAACAAAAAACAGCAACAAAATCAATAGAAAATGTGTATTTCTCAGTAGATATAATGATAATTTTCTTTGTGGGAATAAAGAGATGGTGACACCCAATACTGATTAATGACCTGAAAGCTGTTACATGTCACAGCCCTCCTCTGAGGATGCATATGTAGACTGTCCCTCAGCTCTTTCCCTCAGTATTCCTGCCAGGGTGGAATAAGAGATAGGTGAACTGAGGCAATACAATGAGAAAAATTTAAAGGGAGAAAGTGCATAGAGGGAGAATGAAGGGAACAAGGGGACAGTCTGCTGCTAAGGAGTCAGCTGGCTCGGTTGTAGAGCTGTTCATCATCCTTTCCCTAGCGACTGCGACTTGTGGACCCTTCTGTAGAAGGATACAGAAAATAGAGGAGAGGGAAATGAGAGAGAGTGGGAGTTACTAACAGAGACAAAGATGGATAGACTGAGATAGAAAGAGAGGCAGTAAAAAAAATAAAAAAATAAAAAATCTGAGAATGGGAAGGATCCCTCCCTCCTGTGTAGTCCAGATGTCAGACTGTATCCAGGCCTCCCAGTACAGGCCTTTGGGACAGGCCCAGCCTGGTGAAGCCCACTGACAGCACAGGAAGAACAGCTGTGCACAGGTCCTCAGCTCTGATGCTCACTGCTCAGATGTAGGACAAACAGATACCGCTCTTTGTTTACACTTGGTCGTTGTGTACGTATTGTGCTTGTTTACTTGCTTTTTGTGTACGTGTTGTTTTTTTGACAGCCTCCCATGACAGACATTGTTCTGCATGGTCATCGTTTTCAAGTTTTAGCGCCTGGCAGCTGATGGTCCTCTTGGGGTGTTATAGGTGCATGCCACAATGAGCATTTTTAAAAGCCTGATACATTTTAGGCCTCCCATTGAGCAAGACTGCACCTGATGTCTGTAATTCTTCTCCCTAATTACCTACTTTTATTTGATTTTTAATCAAATTTTCAACTTTTGTTTTTATATTACCTGGTTTTAGTTGCACCCACAGAACCACAGATGCTTCCGTAATCTTAGTTTGCCTATTTTGCAAACCCTTAATTTTACCTTAATCTGTCTTCACCGTGAACACAACAAGTGGATTTTATGTCAGTAAGTGACAACTGATGTCTCTGAGATCCATGGATTTTCAGTCATTGATAGACTCTTGGTGACAGCAACCCAAAGAGCTATCCATTATGAATGAAGCAGGGAAAAAGAGGACTGAATAGAGTGAAACTGAAGAAGGCCAGGCAGAGTGCCTCACATCACTGAACACTTGACTGAGTCCAGAGACAGGATTGCTTTAGTAATGTTGTACAAAGAACAATGAATGTCTACACGTTCCCCTTATGTAGTGGATGGAGAGGGATCAGGCAGTACCTGGTTCCTGTTGCAGCTTTGTCTCCTGGGAGGTTTGTGTGTGTGTGTTTTATGATAATAGTGCTTTACGACCATTAAAAGTAAACTCCTTTTTAGGTTCTAGTTGTTTTATCCAATAGTTTACAGAGAGAAAGAGAAAAAAGGAGAGAGGAAATGTAAAAAAGCATTTCATAAAAAGTTTAATAAAGAATAAAGAACAAGACACCTTGAAAAAAGAGGGATTCCAAGTTTTTTTTGTGTTAGCCAGCTTGACAATACCCCAATCAGTCATAATCAGGAGTTGGAAAAATCCAGTAAGGTATTCTGTATCTGACTGACAGATTCATATATACTGAGGTCCAGTGAGTATATGCAGTATTCGCACCTTGGTGTTTCTTCCACATGATTCCACTTGGGAGGTAGTCTGTATAACTCTATGACCAGTCCTGAAAACATTCCTTGCAATTAATTTAAGGTTCACATGAGGATAAACTTGCTGTTGTGTTCTTAACATTTAGCTCACAACAGAAATGGAGCAAGCATAAATCAAGTGCCTTTCTTTCTTAAGTGGTCCGAAATTTCAGTTGCAACAATGTAGTCAGAGGCATAACCTGACTATTTGTTCTGCTCTTTGCTACTATACAAGTACCAAAACTGAGGATAGTATGAAACATATTCATGCCATTCTGCATCACCGTCTACAATTTGGCAACTTGATGCATGCAGTTTATACTGAAACTGCATTCTATATATATTACATTAAGCTGAAAATCAATGTATTGTTCAGATCATATCATCACTAAAAAAAACAAAATTTGTGGCACTTTTTAAAGCTGACTTTAAACCAAGAGTTTTTATAATCTTATCCAGAGCAGATTAGGCAGCACAAGTTACTATGGTGATTTAGCCAGGTTAAATTTACTGACACTGAAAGCTCTGACTTTTGCTCCAATCCATTATTCTGTCTTAGGTTTTTGGTTTTTTTTTTCACAATATGAACTTTTCCCTAGAGTTTGATTTGTCTATTGTTTACTATTGCACTGTTAATTACCAGCTGTATATGTGCAAATCATAGCTAGTGCTCATTGTAGGGCCAGATGGGTGGAGCTTGACCTATTCCAACTCCACCTTGCTGTTGGTAGTCTGAGAATTAGGCTGGGGGTTGGGCTGGGCCGAGAGATGGTGCTCGATTAGCCTGTCGCTCTGCAGTGAGAAATCTAGCACACATCCTAGGACTCTTTACATGTACATACAGTGTGCCGGCATGTGATAAGTGACTGGAAGAAAAAAAAAGAGTCCAAGGAGAGCATTGTTGCAGCTAAACACTCTCACCATATTATCAGTATGCATGCAGGACCTGAGAAGTTCCTGGCTTTCTCCTCCTTTTTTCTTGTGATAACCTGTACGAACCCCCATGTGATAACTTCAAGGTCTAGGGGCGTTCTGCCAGTGCTACATCCCTACATAAGGAGGGGGGAGCTGGGCCACAGGCATCCTGAAGACTGTCTTTATGGAGGCAAAACACAAGTGAACAAACAAAGGGGTCTGCAGCCAGGAAGCCTTAATCACTGCCACTACCATTAGAGTAATGAGGCCTGATGGACGCACAGTCTAGTGAGACACGAGGGAGGGGGGGCGAGGGGCTTTCCTCACAGATGAGGGCTGATAACCCTCCTCTCATTCTTCTGCTACTGCCACCATAGTCTCAGGGGCATATTAATGAAACAACAGTACACACACACACACACTACACTCACCCCCATTTCTTTCTTTCAAGGGTTTCTTTTTCTTCCTGAGATTAGCAGGGCATTGTTTGAAGGAGACCCCTTCTGTTCTAAAAGACACCCTGGTAAGACATGTCAGTGTAAAGTTTTAAGGAACTGCACATGAAAGACAAGGCTGAACCTGTAGCTTTCGTTAGAAAATTCGAGATCAGATAATCTTGTCCCTTAAAGATGTATTAAAGACTCAGACTCTGACAAGGGGAATAAAGAAAGAATGGGATCCTTTTAAAATTAGATAAAACAGAATGCAGTCCCATAAATGTCACAAGTGTTCTCGTATGTTAAAAGTTCTATTGATTTTAACGATAAGCTTTGGAAATTATTCTTGGCTGTGGTTATATGTGACCATAGTGCTTTGTGAGCTGTGTTGTGGCCCTCACTATCCTGGGATTGCCTGTTGTGTGCTCTCCTGTTTATGGATCTCATAGCTCTTTACAACACACTTCAAAAATTAATCACCCCAGAGTCCTATACAAGTCTCTTCTTTGCATCTGCTGAACTGCTCTGGCCAAGCTCCCTCACACTGAAAGCAGCCACCAGTGAACAAACTGCTGCAACGCTGGAGAGCATTTCATTAAATAATAAGAAAAAAAACCCCGTTATGGCTCTTGTTATGCAGTATGAAATAAATTGCATTTAAATCACCCATGAGAAGAATTAATAACACACTTGTGCAGTGTCACAAAGCAGAGTTGACACTGATGGCTTGTCACAACGGCGTTTGCTAATGCTACATGCTGCTGGTTCTCCTGTCTGCCTGTGTTGGCTAATATTTCCAGCAGGTTTCAGTTTTAAAGCTCTCAGGTGGGCCTTTAAACGGTTGCTCAGACAACACTGAAGGCCTCCCTCCGATTTTCCATTTCTCTCTCCTCCTGTCCGCTGTCCTTTTCAATGGCTGATTTATGGCCCACATAAGTGTGCAAGAGACGCTGAGATTTCAGAGGAAGTCATAAATAGAACAAAACTAAGGAAGAGAGGAGGGAAGAGGAAACAGACTGAAGAGGTGACGGGGACATGCGGAGTGAAAGCAAGAGCGTGAGAGAGACTTTGGCTTATTATTTCAGTCAGTTTTACTGTAGAGTGAATAATTTCCCTGCTACTCTATCTACTGTACTTGCTGTCTGTCTGTCAGCCTTATTTCTTTCCATCCTGTCAGCTGACCTTTGAACTCCCGACGGTGTGTATGCCTCCCTCTGGTTTATTCTCCTAATTGGAGTCAGGATGCAGATGCTCTGGCAGGTTGCGAGCGACATACATACACACCTTCTTTATGAGACTGAAATGATGGAAAGGAGGACGATCACCTGAATGAAAAAAATAAGATATGATTCCGTTGGTTTGTTTAAATTAGCAGGTAATTTTCTGAGAATACACTGCAAGTAAATGCAACTTTTTGGGATTTTTTTCTTTATGCATTCGACTTTCTGGGAAATGCTGCTAAATATTGCTTATTATAAAAGAAATATGTAAGGAGTGTAATAAACATTAATATGATAAACATCTTTATCATAATAATTGCATATCACCAGTTCCAGGGCGTAATAATCCACATAATCCAGGATGATGTTTGATGGAATGTCTGCTGCTAACGCACTTACAAGCAGTGCACTTGCCACTTTGTTAGTCTTTAATTATTGGTAAACTCATGCTTCCAGGGTAGTGATCAAAGCAATTTTCATTCATTTTGAGTCCAGACCTTGCACTGGACTGTTTGCTTATTAAGCCACTTACAACTGACCTATAAATCATACAAGTATAAAAACGCACTTAACTCAATCAGCATGTGTCAGTTTAGCAAAGAAACCAATGTTATATTGTATCTTTAGACACTTTGTTACCAGCATCCTGCCACAAAAATACAT
Organism: Etia nguti; assembly: GCA_015106755.1. Lineage (NCBI taxonomy): Eukaryota > Metazoa > Chordata > Actinopteri > Cichliformes > Cichlidae > Etia > Etia nguti. Next base: position 2,956 of record VUQG01001691.1, on the reverse strand, counting down.
CATTTGTTCCCATTTATTTAGCTGAATCTGTGAAAGATTGTAAAGGTTTCACAGTTTAACAGGCCTAAAATATTAATTTTACATCAACAAGATGATTCCAAATATTGACTTTAAAGCTCGTTAGACTCGTTAGACTACTCTGTTTTTGCCTATATACTGTATTTTCATGTTTGCACATTTCAATAAATTGCTGCAGGTATTTTTCATTTTCCTAGAAACATATAAAGAAATGAATGGTGGCTCAAGACTTTTGCACAGCACTGCATTTCTTTTGTACTGGTATTTATATAGTTAAGAAGGGAAAAAAAGAAAACTATTTCTGCATTGTTCTGTGAAGCACTGCTTCTTTGTTGTTTGTGTGTTACTGTTTTGGTGTGCGTGCTTGTAATGCACAGACAGGCCATACATCACATCCTCTTTACAGTGTTTCCCTGAGTCATTTGCATGTCATTACAGCTTTGTTTTATAAGTGAGTGGCTATTAAGGAAGCTGCTCCATAAAACCCCTGTTAAAATGGAGGAAGCCAGCAATACGGATCTTAAGAAGCCAAGAGCATTCTAAATTTTCTTACCTTACATGCTTGATGAAAAGTTAGAGAGAGAAAGAGAAAGCGAGAGAGGAGCCAGATGTCTTTCCTCTGGGACCTGCACATCTGTTGTTTTTTTTTTTTTTAATGACAGCAAAATTCATGCAATCCCATTTCTCTTCTCACTTTCCCTACCCTTCCTCCCTGCTGCAGTCCCTCTGTTCTCCCTTCTTTCACACATCTGGACTTAGCTGTGTGCTCCCTGATGTGGTCCCCATCTGTGAAGGATGACACAACTGTTGGCACAATTTTTTCTAGTTGGACCCAAGACTGGACAGGGCATCCAGGGAGTCTCTGCGCTCAAACTGTTCCTCCTTGGCAATTTTGATGTGTGTCCACACGCGTTTATATGCTGAGTGTTGCCGTTAAAGAAACAGCAAAAATGTTATTTTTTTATGTTTACTTTTCAGACAGCTTTTAGAGCTTTTTCATTAAGTATTCGTTCTTTAAAGGTACACATTGTAGTGTTAGTTTTCTACATTGTGTGTGCACATTCCTGTAACTACAGAGGCACATGCATTGCTCTTGTGCAAGCACAGGATCTTTGCAGGGTACACGAATGACTTAAATCATCAAAAAAAAGAAGAAGTTGAAGACAGATTTATACAGCTAGACAACCCAGAACAAGAGAAGAAGGATTATACACTGGCATGCTGTTTTTTCTTTTTTTCTTTTCTGAGAGTCAAAACCCTTTTGCTAATGTAACTGACTGTGTGTTTGAGACCTGATTTCAATTGCTAAGGGTCAGGTTATTTGGGGTGTAGTAGCTTGGGATTGGAAGCATGTGTCTCACATCTGGATCTGCTTACAGTGGCAAGGAGGGCGCCTTCGTGACAGCCAGGCACGTGGCAACAAAGTAAAACCTTTGCAGAGAAAATGTCCCAGTAACTCACTCGTGAAAGAAATGTTAGTGTGGCAAGCACTTTTGACAAGCTTAGCATTGTATTTATAACAGACAGGGGAGGAAGGGTTGTGCAAAGTTGAACAACTTTTGGCATGAGCAGGAGATCTTTCCACTGCAAGTACTGAGATATGAGGTGTCGTTTTGATTTCAGCTAACAGGCTGTGTCCATGCTTCTATCCAAGACACTAACTAAAGTGTTTCTTTCTTTTCTCCATGCTGCATTAACAGCATAGTGTATATTGTATATTCTAACTGTAATGCTATGTGATACAATGTATGTGAATAATTTTGTGCAATTACTTGGCTTTTTTGTAAATGCATAATGATAAATCTTTTGAATATGAAACACATGTTCCCATGTTGACACATACTTTTCCAGCTGTAAATCATGTTATTTCAGTGTTACAAAGCTCTGAATTTAATGGCCCAGTAGAATTTTCTCGGCTTCCGTTTTATCAAGCAGTAGAAGAACTGTGGTCAGAATAACAGTGTGTGATTTGTAGTAGGAGGGCTGATCTATTTGAAAAGAGAAAATCTGTAATGATTGCATTTAGATTCATTGTTGCATCTGTATGTTATAATAAAACAGGTTTTAAAAGGTTTGCACCACAATAGTTTTTTGCTCCCTCTGTTGTGTTTAAAAAATGTTTTTTTTGTTGTTAAACTGGTAGTGTGGTACACACTATTCATATGTCTAGTTCACAGTTTGTCCTTTCATGACTGTTCTTCACTAGCACTTTCTCTTTCTCCTTACTCTCCTTCTAACTCCTCTGTCCTTCTCTCAGTCCACTCTCTTCGAACACTGTTTCTCACAGCTATTTCTCTCCCTCCCCCTCTGCCTCACTCGCTCTCATGGACATGACAGTGCGGGGGGATAAGGGAAGAGTAATTATGGTTCAGTGAGGCTGCCAGGTGTGATAAATGACTAATAAGGGGAGCGGAGCCCTGGGTCCTCTAAGGAGGACTATTACAGTCTTATCAGCACAGGGCTGCAGCTCACAGCCTGGCCTGGGACAGAGGCCCTTGTAGCTGTGCTCGCTCCTCTCCTAACCCCTTCACCTCAGTCATCCTCAGCCAGCATCAGTCCAGCCCACCCCAGAGACAATCTGCAGCTTTAACACCTTAGCTGCTGGTTGTGAACTTGTATATGTATTCTGCATCCGATTTATACATTTTACTGTTAGGACTTTGAAAGAGGAGACACGATCAGCGCACCTCACTGCCCAATTGTCAGTAAAATGTAATGTTTTTTGCTCTATATTTGTTATATATATGTGTGTATACGTGTGTGTGTGTGTATGTATATGTATATGTATGTGTGTATTCTACAGGGTGGGCCATTTATATGGATACACCGTAATAACATGGGAATGGTTGGTGATATTAAAGTCCTGTTTGTGGCACATTAGTATATGTGAGGGGGCAAACTCCTCAAGATGGGTGGTGACCATGGTGGCCATTTAGAA